>JBAFWW010053712.1:0-11777 GCA_036873685.1 Agapornis canus | reverse complement strand
ATCCCTGGCAGTGTTCAAGGCCAGGTTGGATGGGGCTTGGAGCAACCTGGTCTAGGAGAAGGTGCCCCTGCCCATGGCAGGGGGTTGGAACTGGGTGAGCTTTAAGGTCCATTCCAACCCAAACTATTCCATGATTCTATAAGTTCATGTGATACCAAGATAAGGCGTGTGTGCAAACAGTGAATCTCTTGTAAATGTCAGGATAAGAGTAGACCCTTGAAATTTAAAGTCAAAACACTTCAGAAAATGTTAGTGAAAAATTAAACTAGAAGAGAAATAACTCTTAAATCAAACTGAGTTTTGAAATGTCCTTGGGCAAGCTGTAAAAAAGATCTTCTTGTGCAAGTTCCAAAGAGAGTAGTTTTGTACCCAGGCCTTGCTTATTGCCATTATCACTGATAAGTTATCTTACGCTTTACAAGATAATATAGCATATGATCTCTAAGATCTTATCTTTAGATTATCTTGAATATAAATAAAGTAAAAAAAAAATACATCTACTAATTACTTGCAATCAGCACTGAGCACTTTGTCTTACATCTCTGACATTCCTGAGACATCCAACCAGACCAACTAATGCAACATTGACATAAGCTGCCAGCAATGAGTTCCATATATATGCTAAACTACTAGTCCTGTTCTTATCCTGGTCTGGTTTTGGATGGTTATCACATACTATTTCCTCTACTATTCATGTTAAGTACTACACTTACGCCTACTGAGGGCATGGAGTTGAAATGGTAAATTTGCTCCATGCAGCCATAGGAAATCTGGAGACAGTAACACTATGCTTTCTTTGCAGATGCTGGATATTTCATGTACTTCAGCACCAGCTCTGGTGAGGCAGATGAGGTGGCAATCCTAGAGTCTCGAATCCTTTATCCAAAGAGAACTCAGCAGTGCCTCCAGTTCTTCTATAAGACCACAGGAAGCCTTTCTGACAAGCTGATCGTCTGGCTTAAAGAGGATGATGGCACTGGAAATGTTCGCAAGTTGAGGAAAATTCAAACCTTTCAAGGTAATTGTGGTAATATAAGGAATATCTAGAGATGGGGAGGGAAGAGTTGCCTTATTGAGTCCATGAATGAAGTGGATTGGCACAGGAATCAAAAGATTTTCCTGAAGCTACCAGAATATCTTGCAGTTGGCTATGGATTTTGGCATTATGTAAGGGCATTTAGCAATGAAACTGTGGGTTGTAATAATGTAATTTAGATGGTCGACAGCTGAAGTCACAATGTTCTTAATAATGTTATTCAGTGACTGAGATGGACCCAAACTCTGCTAGAGATCTGTTAACTAGCTCTCCACTGGCTATATTATCTAACAGTGAGCTGGTCAGATGTAAATATCTGTGCTCATCTGCAGTCATGAAGAATCCCAGCCTGATTTTTACATGGTTGGGAATATAAAAACATATGTAGTTCTGGAAATCTGAACTGAGTTCCCACTTCAGGTGATTTTGCTAAATGGGACAAATTCAGCCATGGCACTGTGCCTTTGTCATGTCAAAACCCAAGACCAGTGATAACCTGCCTGTATCAACCTGCAGCAGTTTGCAGGGAAGGATAAGTCCCTGGGAAAGTGGCAACAACAGTTACTTCTAACACATTGGGTCTTATCCACTTGTTATGACTCAGCCCTTAGCCTGTTCCCTTTACACTAGAGACTGACATGCACTAATGTTTGAAGAGTTCCTAATACAATGTCTCCAAAGCATTTAGATGGTAAGGCAATGTGAATACATTATAATCACAACACCAGCTTAAGAACTCTAGCCTTCAGGACTCTGTGGGAGGTCCAGTTGTCCAAAAATGCAGTTGGAATGGGTGGCTAGGGGTGAGCTGTTCCATCGTAGCACTAATCATGCTGATGGCAATGTTTTGCTTTCCTTTTACCAAAGCGGATGATGACTATAACTGGAAAATTGCCCATGTAACCCTCAATGCTCAGAAGAAATTCCGTTACCTCTTCCAAGGAGTAAAGGGCAACCCTAGCTCTTCATCTGGTGGGATTGCTATCGACGATGTCACGCTGACAGAGACTCCTTGTCCCACAGCTGTGTGGATCATTAGGAATTTCAGCCAATTCCTTGCAAACACATCAAGCGATGTTATTCAAAGCCCCAGGTTTTATAGTCCTGAGGGTTATGGTTTTGGCATAAGTTTGCATCCCCACTCCAGAGTCAGTGGCTACAGCCATATTGGCTTTCACTTGTGCAGTGGAGAGAACGATGGTGTTCTGGAGTGGCCAGCCCTGAACCGCCAAGCTGTACTCACAGTACTGGACCAGGACCCTGATATCCTGAAAAGGATGTCCTCAAGCAGAAGCTTCACCACAAGCGCAGATGATGTTAGCTCAGGTAAGTGATGTCTGCCTGGAGGAATGATGAAAATGAAAGCCAAGGAATCTGAGTCAGAGGATTGAACATAGGACTCAAAAGTTGAGCAACTTTGGCTGTATTTCCCAATTTGGGACACCTTCTTGTGTATGACTCAGAATTCTTGTCTGTGAAAGATCAACTAATGTGAAAAGTGACACCTAGAAAGTTGGTGTTATAATAAACTGTCCCTGGGATATCTGAGTTTGAATCTAAATACAGAGTTCTAAGAGCTGGCAGTTCCCATGCTACCTGTGTTTTGCCCATTATGAAGGGGTCATATCACCACAGGATGATGTAGTGACAGCAGGGTGCTGTATTCTATTATTAAATCAGCAATAATTTCAGTTAAAGCTGCATTTCGGAGACTTGGCTAATCTGAACATACATGGTCTGAATTCACAGCATTCACATTGTAGCTGTATTTAAGAAAAAAATACCTGTGAGATCAGTCTGCAGCACCTGAAGCCTGTTTTGCTTGTCTGGGTGTAGGCTGCAGATTATGAACACTTCACACTTCACCTCTTAATTCTGGGTTTACATAGCATGTAGCACCGCAGTTCCACATCCAGCCCTAGAATGTCCCATGGGTATGTTAATTCAAACAAGCAAGAACAACAAGACAATAGTGAGCTTGTATAGAAGAAAATACTAGAGATGAATCTCCACCCCTCTTTGCTTTTTCCTGTGGAAGCTTAGTACACACCTTTTCAGTAGGAGCTTTTAAGCCTTAGGTGTGAATTTGCTTAACAGAACCATAGCAGTGAACAGAATCTGATAAATTCTAAAGCATAGGTACTTAAAAACAGCAAGGAGTGCCCTTACACAGAAGGGAGCTCTTTCTTAGCTGGTGACAATTAGGAGGTAACTTGTGTTTGGTTAGTCATTAAGGAAAGAGGAGCTGTGGAATTTCAATGCCCTCATATGGACTAAGGGTCTTCATGCAGACCATATCTGATCATCTGCTGACACCCATGATTTGTCAGTCCTCTGTGATTTGTTTGGGTATTTCAGATCTGAATTTGATTTTACAGCATAGGTTCCATTTAATACTCTAATGCAGAAAAAAAGGCATGTCATACTTCCAGCTGCAAACCTTGTGGCTCTTGTTCATTGCTTATATTCTCTTTGCAGATGATAATGAAACCTCAATATGGGAGAAACCATCAATTGTTGGAAATTTCGATGTGTCATGCAATTGCTATAGAAGTGTGTCCCCGGGGTGGAATAGCTTCATATCCCACAGCCAGCTAAGAAGGAGAAGCTTTCTGAAAAATGATGACCTAATTATTTTTGCAGAATTTAATGGTAAAGACCCTCTTCCTGGTTCTCCTTACAAAAGCAAATTGGTGATCCTTTCTATCTCTTTTCATACATCCAAGTAATGCCACTTGAGTCGTTGTCTTTTCTAATGGGGGATCAACTTTTAAAAGCATTTCTGTGTCTTAGTTTCAGGTGGGTGATGATGATTAAAGTGACTATGAGTTCAGAGGTATCTAAATGGCAATGAGTTATTGAAGGTTAACTTCTGAGACAGCTTTAAGCACCCTAACCAGTAGCTGTTTTCATTTCTAAGCATTGAAAGGCCATCCCTATTGTTCATATTTCTGAAACAGAACAGCCACCCTTGGCATCATTTTTTGAAATACAGAATACCACTAATTTACCTAACTATTATTTTCTATTTTGTGCCTTGGATATGAAGAACTTGCTGTGGTATGCCAGGAGCTCTGTAAGGTAAGAGCTCTGTAAAGGGAAAATGGAGAAGTATCCTCTAGTTCACAAAGCAGCCTGTAGGCCCCTGGTATGAAGAATACCAGCGTCTCTCCTGTCTGATGTCTGTCTCCTCTTTTTCCTTTTTTAAAAGACCTAAGTCACCTCAATAACACTGAAGTTCCTGTTGAACCTGAACAAACTGCCTTCAGGAAAGGTCTCATTCTTGAAAGGCAGAAGAGAGCAGCTCAGGACACACAGCCCATTGAAGACCAGCTGCTTTATCTGCAAGACCCATGTAACCCAAACCCTTGCCAGAATGATGGAGTCTGTGTGAATGTGAAAGGAAGAGCAAGCTGCAGGTACCACAGACCTCTTCCCTGCTTGCTTTGACTTGTCTATCCCTCCGGGAGTGGGGGGAGGAAGGGCATGTGTGTGTGTGTGTGTGTGTGTGTGAGTGAGTGGCTGCGTGGTTCTGGGTTGCCAGCTGGGTTTAAACCATGACACTTCCTAAGCAAATGATGCAGCTAATAAGTATTCAGAGCTACACATTTCAGAGATCTAAGACACTAGGTTTTCAAGGAACAGTAGGAGCAAAACACTTCGCTTTCACTGCAGTGATCAGTTTTAACTAGCAACCATAAGGGGAGGCAAAGAAACCCCATTCTCTGGTGCTTCCAGGTTATGTAGGTACCTTCCAAACAAGGTGGGGATGTTGTGACATGAACCCCTCTGATGGGAACTGCCCACCCAGGATACTGAGTATGAGGTCCTTGGTGTGGACCTATAGGGCAGGACAACACTCCTGATCCATGTTAATCTGTACTTGATTTTTCCAGGTGCCCATCAGGACAAGCCTTCTTCTTTACAGGTGAGAGATGTCAGTCATGGCAGGTCCATGGGAACATCGTGGGACTGACAGTTGGTGGAATTGCTGGAACCATTGTCTTAACCATCGTCCTCATTTCCATGATGGTGAGAAGATAAAGAGCTGCAGGAGGATAAATCGCAGCCTGATATTATTCCATAGTTCACGAGACATTGGGTTTCAGTGAAAAATTGTGAATACAGCTTGTTGAAGACCAGTCAGTGTATGTATGTGTGTATGTATGACGTAAGCAAATAGCTGTTTACACTGTAAGACTTCACATTAAAGAACATCACGTAGAACTGTTGTCTAATGAAAGTTCATACACTGCCTTCCTTGTGTATTCTTTGCATGTTTCTTTTCTTCATCCAATAGCAAGCAGTCCAACGATGCTGAGAGTCCATGCATTTGCTCTCAATGACAGTTCAAACTTAAATACTGGTAGAACCTCTCAAAACACTGAAAGAAGTCGCACAGAAGCACATATGTTACGATTCTACAAATGTTTCTACAGAAATTATTCAAGAAATCCATTTTGGGAATGGATGAAAGGTGCCATGGCCACAGGTGAAGTGCAGGTTTTGGGAACTCCTGGAGCTCAAATGAAAGTAATCTCCATGGGTGAGTTGCAAATACTGCACTCAGCCCATGAGCTACAAGGTTAGGAACAGTCAGGTGCTAAGCGCTGCAGTCTTCAGTGGTTCCTCTCTCCAGTGAGCCTGTGTTACAATTAACTTGTACACTTCCTGGGATCAGTCACTGTGGGATGCAGCTGACAGCATCTCCTGGCTCTCAAACATCACATCTAATAAAGGTAGCTTTGTCACAGTTATTGGAGCAGAATATTGAAAGAATGACTTTCTAAGGCTCTGAAAAATCTATATTTAGGTTCCTTAAATAGATCTGTTCTGAAGCTGCCCAGCAGCACTGATTAACTGTAGTTTCTAGCATGAGACCTTGTTTGATCTGTGCTTCTGAATACAGGTCAGTTCCAGGAAGGCCTCCTACCTCTGACCCCTCGGGAGAAGGACTATAATAAGCCTGGCTTGCCATCTGAAATTACTCTGAGAAGTGGCTTTTGGAAACTCTAGATGAGATCTTTATGCTTGTATGAAGGAAAATATCTGCTTTGTGTGCAAACACAAACAGTAGCTGAAGTGTTGGTCATTTTTGCTCGAGGACAAAGCACGTGTAGCTCTTTATTTCCTGTTCAAATTTAGGGCATTCATTTTCCTAAAAGCAAAGAACTGTTTCCAATTGTCCCCTCCTTAACTCACACCACTTGCCTAAGAACTGGGAATTTCGTTGTTGGATAACAAATCCCTTTCTCTCTAACCTCCACCCACAGGCTTTCAGCACAGAACATCAGTCTTGCTTGTGTGCCCCAAGCCTGTATGGGTGGCGGAGCTGCATTACAGACATGCAACCCTGGCATGGGTTTGAAGCTGCTGATACTTTATTTGCCTTACCCACCTATTTTACCTCATAGCATTGAACTGGAACCAACTGTGGTCCAAGGTAATGGAGATCGGAGATCTGGATCATAGGGAATGCAAACACCACATCCTCTTAGCTTCTGCAAAAGACCCCTGTAACCTACCGAAGATCCTTTGGAGCCATAAGGTGTCATCAACATTGCTCGCAGCTCTTGGCTACAGGGGAGAGATGTGAAAGGCACGGCTCAGACTGCCTGAGCTTTGAAGCGACTGTAGCAGCTTTGCCAGCTCCCAGCCCTAAGCTTAGTCTGTCCCCTAGGAGGAGCTGTCACAGCAGTAATTCTCAAGCAAAGGCGCCCGTGCTCTTGGGTTTTCTATTAGCAATGGCATCACTCAAAGGTGTGAACCTACCTCATTCACTTACTCAGACAGGGCAAAACAGGGTCTGCAGCCCAGGCTCCATGGGGAAAAAGGGGTAGAGAAGGCTTCCACAGTGATTTCTAGGGCATTTCAGACTCCAGCTTAAAGACTCAGGTGCTCACAAACAACAGCGTATATCTCTGCTCCAGACCCCACTGCCAGTTCTGCTGCTGTAAGACTCTTTCTAACACTTCAGAGCATCACAGTGAGATATCTCTTGTGTGGTTGTTCCTTGTCCAAGGCTGGGACTGGTTCTCATGGACACATACTTACTTTGGTGTTAACATGACCCCTCACCTTCCCAGCACAGCTGCCTGCTGCAGACACACAGTTAAACCAGGGGTTCTCAGGCCAGGGCTGGCTGGTCACCACTGCTGCAGGCTAAATGATCTGGCCAATGCTTACAGCAGTGCTGGACCGGGGGCAACCAGGAGCCTCTTCTGAGATCACTGCTTCAAGTGAAATGATTGCTGCTGCCAAGCAGCATGTGGAAAAAGTGCTGCAAGCTCTCATCTGACCCACACATTGGTTTATCTTCCATCTGCAGCTGTGGGAGATGGACTGCTGCCCAAGGAAGGGAGGGAGCTGCCTGGCCTGCCTGCAGCACAGCGGACAATGCCGGCAACAAGTCAGCAGTGTTACCCCGTGCAATGCACACACCCTTTTCAAGGAGATGGCAGCTGGGCAGAGATACACCCAGACCACACAATTCTCTAGCGCTTTCCTGTTAGAAAGCCAGGGTAAAGCACAGGATACAGCTGATGTGGTGCACCCAGGCTGCAGGCAGGACAGGCAGGTGAGCAGGGACCTGCCAACCATGATGCCAACACTGCCTTTCACACACAGCTCTTCTTTCCTTTGCACAGCAGCTCTATCCCCTTCCCTTGGGGCTGATTTTTGCTCCCCAGTTCAATTAACAAAGGGAAGCCTCCTTCCTGCTTGACAAAGAAACCACAAACCTAATGTGCTGAGATGTGCGCTGTTTGTTACCCTGCAAAGGGAGGACTGATCCAAGAAGAGATTGCAAGAGGAATAGCACTACTTATCCCAAGGAAAAAGCTAAAAAGAACTTGGAAGGAGTGTTAAAGTGTTAGAAGAGATGATCCTGGATTTTGTGTAGGTTGTGTTGTATATTTTGCCCTGGTTTTCTAACAGGAAAGTACTAAGACAATGACACGGTCCACGTGTGAATCTGCCTGTCAGCCCTACGTTACGTCAATGGCATCGAATCCTGTTAGTTGTTGAGAACCAACTTGACCTTTCCAAAATGTAGCTGTTTCCTGGGACAGTGTAAGGAGTGAATATGCTGGCCAGACTGCTGAACCATCAAAACATCAGAGATCAGAACATAATTGCTTTCATGGACCAAACAAAAAGTGTCAGAACTGCACACCTGTAAACCCCAGTTCTGGGTCACATTGATTTTCACTGTCCACTCTAGTGTGGATAAAATGGTCCTGGGCTCTTTGCATTGTTCATATCAAAGGTTCCCAAAGACTTTGAGAAATGAAGGGTAAAATCTGAGCTTGAAGTACATAAAAGAGCTGCTCAGCAACCATCACAGTCCAAAACCTCTATGCAGGGCATGTGAGAGAAGGCATGGCTGTTCTTCAGAAACCTGTATGTCACAGTCCCCTCCTTTACTATTTTTCCTGATCTGGAATATATGAGGAAGGTGTCAAGACAGTGACTGTTCTCCATCCAGTGTTATAAAATGTGAATAATCCCTTTTAGAGATTAGTGGAACCTGGTAGGGTTTTGTCGCAATGTTTTTAACTCAATGCCTTCCAGTTAAGCAGGGAGAGGTACATGAGTGACAGGAACATCAGGAAACAAGCCCCATGACAGCCCTGACTTCAAGAAGGGAGGTGAATTCAGGAATCTGGGCTTTGGTCAGGGCAAAGGGGAGGACTGGACCAGATGTCCAAAGCATGAGACTCCCAAGGAGAGCAAGCTGTTGGTGAGCCCACTTCTCACCTTGCCTGGTTCTTGCTGCTGGGAGGGATATAGAGTTGTTGCTGCCATTTGTTTTGCCTTCCATCATTCAGCACTTCCTTACATATCTGATCCATGTATAAATACAAGTGAAGCCTTGGCCCCAAGTGTTTAAGACCAGCACAGTTAATTTCTGAGCTGCTCCTCTTTCATGAATTGTCATGGCTTTTGTAATGCTGGCAGGGAGCTTGCCTTTAAGATCCACTCAAAACCAGCTTTCAGTGCCAGACAGCTCAGCATCACATCGCATCCTGATTTCTCATTCACATACAGTCAAGACCCAGGCTTAGCTAAACTGGGCAGTGTAGTGAAACCTCAGGGATGAAATGTCTGCAGAGATGAAGTGTGTGGGACTGTGCCGTCTACACGGACTTGTACTTTAGAGCTTATGTCCCGCACAGTGGGATTGTATGATTCCGTAGCAGGTCAATATTGCACAAGCTACTTCCAGAGTGAGTTAGATCAAATTGCTGTCCAAAGGCAAATACTGGTTGGAATAATGTGGAAAGGTCTGATTTTCAATTTTCCACTGGCCATGAAGTTCAAAGAGATTCTGGATTTTCAAATATTTCCTAATCTCTGTACTCAAGTTCCAGTATTATATCTACATCTTCAAGGAAAATGAAATGCCTTTCAATATAAATAGTACATTTGATTGATGCTTGTTTATTGTTTTCAGTCACTAGCTGCCCATACCAACCCATTGCACATGCCTGTAACTGTAGTCAACAGTTTCACATCCTGGTTCATCCCAAAGTCCTGGGAATGGGTTCACCACTGGTAAACATAGGCCTGATTCCCCAGTGACCATATGGGGCTGTACCACTCAACAGCAGTATTTGATAATGGCCTCAAATCTAAATCTTCATGATTCCACCTATTATAGTTTATATTAAGTTTTGTAGCATCTTTGTGCATTATAAATACTTTGCAGTCTCTCTCATAGCCCTCCACTTTAGGCAGGAGTCCTGCCTTTAATGGTTTACAGGCTTGGAAATAGCTGTTTCCAAAAATGTAGTATTAGAGCAATAATTTACATAAAACCTTTCATCCTGCCTGGCACATGGTGGTTTACTTTCACTGCAGAGTTGACTCTCTGAGCCCTCCTCTGAGAGGACACTCAAACAAACAGACTTTACACAAGAGATTCCTTACATACTTAACTCTACTATGCATTAGATAAATGCAGTTCCCTCTGTGGTAGAGGGCAGCAACCATCTCCCTCCTACCACATATCAAGGGAAGGACAACTATAGTTAAGGATATAAAGCTTCTTTTTCTTCAAAAATAGTGCTACATGGAGCTTTCAGTACATTCCATCTGAAGAAGACCATGCAGGAATCATCATGGTCTTTGTTTTACCCAAGTTAAAAGTGAAGATCTGAAAGGGACCTTCTTAATTGTGAATCTTTTGTTCCAGAAAGTCTTAAATAGAAAGCAGAGAGCACTATACCCTATGGACTTTCCAAACTCTTATATGAGGGCAAGAGACAAGCTATGAGGTACTCGTGTATCCATCTACACAGGCTTTTGGCATCAGTCTGAGAGCTGATAGGGGAAATACTAAAACCACTGGACAACAGCTGTTTATACAGCTGCAACTCATGGCTCAGTACTGCGCAGTGCTAAGCACCCTCTTAAAGGCTGAAGATTCTTCACTCCCAAATGTCTTTTCCAGCACTTAGAGGCCTTCAAATCCTTGTCATCTCTTCTGGGATTGGCAGCCCCTGTAAAATTCCACTTCTCAAAGCTTCCCTGCCTTACACGTTAACCAGAAATGATTATTCCAGAAGAATGCACCAAGGCAGTTTACTCAAAATGAAGCAGTCCACTTCTTGATGACTCACAGGTACTTTTTGTGCGCATCTTGGAAAGGGCAGAGGTCCTTTCAGAGCTGTGTGATTTAGCATTTGCAGTGCCTCAGTTAAGCAAAGAATATGCCTTGGAAGTGTTTTCAGATGAAGAGCTGGATGGCTCTGAAGAAGATACTCTGTATTTTCCTGCAAAACAAAGCATAGTGGTTAGGCATAAGGACAGATATATTGGGACATGTCACTGCAAAGCAAGGACTGTTAGACTGTCTTGATGATGCAGTTGGCTTCGACTTGGTCTGCAGCCCTGATACTAGCTGCATTACAGCAGTACAATCAACCACAGAAGTCAATGTGTTTGGTGACATAGCCAGGATATGTCAGCCTGAACTGATGCCATGGGGTAGTAATTTACTCACACAAATGCAGGAACTTAGTGGTCCTCATTGAGCATGGTTGAGATGAATCCCAGCTCCCTCCCTTTTGTGACCATGAGACTCTAAATTAAGACCCAAGTGCAGAGAACCCAGGAGCAGAGTGTAGAAAAGAGTGGTAATAATACAAGAGTCTCAGGTGACAGCAGCATGGGAGGCAGTTGTGGGCAAGTATTTTTCTCGTGGTAGGAGGCTTCTGTACCTGTGCATTGTACTCATGTAAACTTACTCTAGCGGAGTAAGAAACCAACTTCTCCTTCCATCATCTGACTGATAAACTGCCTTTTAAAAAGCAGTTGTTTGCCTACATTAAATTCCTCCTTATCCCATTTTGACCAATGTCACAATCGTCTTCTCTGAGCAACGGTTGGATGCAAAGTTTACACACTTACTTAGGAAAGAAATTACTCATATTTCCAGCAATGCATCTTACAAGATAAAGTCATAACTGAAATGCCGACATCCGTAAAATGACAGCCAGAGAACTTTTAAAGAGAGATAGCTCCAAGGTGGTGAAGAGCACATGAACAGTAAACTAAATAAGGAGCACTGTGTCAGGATATGATTAAGTTAAAAACAAAACTCAGTGGGTTTTAGAACTGATGAAACATCACTTTACATTACTTGTTTTAGGCTTTAAACTGAAAGAGGTAGGTTTAGATTAAATATTAGAATGAAGTTCTTCCCTGCAAGGGAGGTGAGGCACTGATCCAGGTTTCC
>JBAFWW010053705.1:5387-15515 GCA_036873685.1 Agapornis canus | reverse complement strand
TTTTTTTTTTTTTTTTTTTTTTTTTTTTTTTTTTTTTTTTTTTTTTTTTTTTGTCCAATTATCTATTGGTGGTTTTAAAAAAAGGTGCATACATAGAAGCAGCTTGATGTATATTAGGAACTGCTTATCTCTTGGCACTTAGCTGCTGCTGGACTAAGGCTGCCTGTGTCTATTCAGGTTACGTATTTGCTGCAATGTATGACCTGGTAGCAGCAAGATAAAGATACAGCATGTTGTTCTCTCCTGGAATCAGGTCTTGAGAGGGGCCAACAGCTTAGCTTCTCCATAGGCCCTGCTACTGTGTGGCTGTAAGAAAGAGTGCCATGTCATCCCACTGTACACATGAGCTTCATTCTCCTCATCATTGTTCACATATGTATGGGTGGGCATTTGTCAGACTTGCACCAAGGAACTATACTTTATGCTGCATTCCCAGGACTAGGACAAGTAAAAGAGACAGTTCTAAAACTATTCCTTGTCTTCATAAAAGAGAAATAAGAATCATTTTACTAATATTAATCTTTTTTTTTTTTTTTTTTTATTTTAATGAATTTTCTCATACTTCCTTTTTTTTTTTTTTTATTAGAACTTTTGTACACAATTTTTTTTTTTGATCTTTTTAACAAATTTAATTTTTTTTTTTTTTTTGAGCTAAATGCATATGTTCAGACTTCCTATCTCTTGTGTTGTATCAGAACTTCTGAAACCAATTTTTTCTTGTGAAGCATGTATTTTATTATCCTTTTATGTTTATAGCTCCTCAGGGCAATGTTTTACAAGAACAGAAAATATCTGAGGCCAAGAGAAAAAAAGAATTTCTGGAAGAACAAATTACATCCACAGTTTTCACAGATGTTGGGACCCAAGTGTCTGTGCCTTTCTAAAGTATCATATGGTTCAATTATACACAGTTGTTTGCTGTGCTTGCTGTACCACTGTTGCTCTTGAATCTTCTTTTATGTCTACCTAGGACAAGATGAAGCATTCATTTTCTCTGTTCAGTGAACAACATGTTCTAGAACATTAGTATATCAAAGTTACCAATTCTTTCAAAAAAAGTTGCATAAATGTTTCAATTCATACTGCCTTAATACATGATAAAACTTTTCAGGGTAGACCATAAATAAGTACAAATACTTCGGACTGTTCTTGTTCAAACCTGTTTGGTAATGTATAATCACATTCAGACTCAGTGTGTGTTACTGTGTCCTAATTTTATACACAACAAGAACAAAAGCAACCTCTTCTGTGGTATAAGGTACAGAAAGATACATTAAAACTAACAAAGCAGAAAGCAGGCTGAAATTGAAACAGTTTTTAAAATGACAATTTAATGAAAGCAGTGTGAAAATACCATCAGTCTGATGGAAAACATCTGTCCTCAACTGTTCTGAAATGCTGGGACATTGTGAGACACTTCAAGATTTTTTTACAATTCTGCAGTTATATCAACAGTAGGTCAGACCTGTCTCCTTTAATACCATAGCAGTGACACTCCACAACATAAAACCTTTCAGATGATCTGTAGATCCTGTATTGTTACTTCTGTGCTAAAGGAATCTTTTGAAAGTATTTCATGTCCTCATGCATAGTTTTATAGTTGTTACAACTTGCATTTTTATTTTAAATAAAACCCTGAAAGTTTAAGATAGCTATCATGAAATATGACATATTGTAGTAATACTGTGCAGGAAGTAGGAAAATGAGAGCCTTAATGAGTGGCGTTACATAAGTCTAGTACATTACCTATTGTTGTACCTGAAAACATAAATACAGACCACAAACTGTGGTGAAAGTGATTTGTTATTTTATCCTTACAAATTTCCTCAGTTTGCTGATGTTCTTCTAGTGGTTTCGGGCAACATTTCTCATCAACCACTTTCCATTTCTACCTAGTATTTTACAGTCCATGTTGTATTTTCAGAGCAGTATTGCATATCCAAATCCTGTCTTCACTGTAACCCACAAACAACATTGATTGACAGTCTCAACAAGTTAGTCACTACTTTATATTCATCTTTTACACGATGATATCAATGGTGTCTTACAGTTAATGTACATAAAATCATTTGCAATTCTAGCAGAGACATTCATGCTGCTGTGGTCAAGGATACACCAGTACTTCAAGTTTAAAATCCTCTGATATAACTCAACAGTGCAAATTTGCTTCAGGCAGATGGCACAGAGGTTCTCAGATTATTATTATTTTTTTTCTCCAGAATGTGAAAGTAATTGATCATTTTCCTGTGTTCCAAGAGAGAAAGAAAAAAAAATCATGGAAGAAGTTTGGAACAATTTGAAAGTGACTCAAATAAGTACAGTTAGAAAAAGAATAAAAAATATCTGTGCAGCTGATTAGCCTCTGAGTTATAAACAAAACATTGGGGAGAGGGTACTAATTAAAAAAGAACAGACACTGGGGACACTTTCTTGGAAAACTGCTTAAGTCTCAATGTTGATTAGGTAATGTCATTTTGTTTATAGTGTACCGGGCATAAAACATTTTCAAATAGATATCTCTGAATTGACTTCACAGGGATTGGTGCTAATCAGAACTATTCTCCTGAGAAGAGCTAGCACTGAATCTTAGCTCTGCTGAGAACATTGCTGGCAGTTTTCTTTCTCTGTTTCTCTTTTTCCTTTCTGCATTGAAATGAACCAGTCATGCTACACATGTGTATGTGTTGTTGGCTACATCTATTTCCCTGTGAAGAATAGAGGATGAACAAGCTTATAGATCCCAAGAAAAGCTTTATTCTTACAATTTCTCACAAAAAACCACCTTTTTCAGACAAAGTGTATTTTAGCTTATGTGTGCTCCAGAAAAGGAGGCAGCCTCTGTAAGGAGAGGCCAGGGCTGCTCTATGCAGGATGCAGCCAGTTGCAAACAGTTCTAATGGATCACTGCAGGGCATGCTGAGCCACTTGGCCAAAGTGGCGGCAGCTCTTTGAAAACATATTTAAGAAAAAGCAGAAAAACTGGTGAAAGAGAAGAGTGTGGAATAAAAGAGTAGCAGAGGGAACAGTGAGGAGGTGGTGGAGGTAGAGGTGGTCCTGTGTGGTGTCAGACCAAACCTCTGAAAGGACTGCAGCATGTTGAGGACTCATACAGGAGCAAAGGAAAAGAGTAAGAAGGAAATCACCCTGAATGCAATTTCCCCTGTGTTGCTCATTACCTCTGTGAGAGTGTAAGGGAACATGGAAGGAGAGTGTCTGTTCCTTTAAGGGTATCTGGTCAAGGAGCTTTTCCAATGCAAAAAAGGATATTGAGAAAAGAAGACACAAGAACACAGAGACACAGGTCTGACAGACAAGTGATAAGGGAGGCAGTGATGGTATAAAAAAGGTCAGCTGCACTAATTGGTAAGGATATATGAGTGTGGGAATGTTCATTTCAGCAAGGTTATCTTGACTGTGGACCTGGTCAGTTGGGAAACCAAGGGAAAAGGAGGAAGCCAGAAACCAGCATATACCAAGACACACACCTGGCAAAGCAAACATGGAGACAGAGACAAGAAACAGAGCATGTTAGTCACACAAGTTGATGGACAACTAAGAACCTACAGCTGTCACACTGAGGAAGATCCACCCAGACTTTGCAACTGCTGAGTCTGCAAACCCAGAGCCCTAGACTATGAGAACTGTACAGACCATGGGTGGAAGTGCAGGGGAAGGTGGAGCAGGGAGGAACAAGCAGGGAGGGAACAAGAGAAAGGGGTACAAAGGGGTCCCAGCCACATGCAGAACTGGGCTGGTCAGCACACTTGGCTGGCTGAGCCCTGCAGCCTGTCCTATCTTCTCACATCTTCTCATTGAAACTTTTCTTAACTCCATCTGTGTACTTTTACTCTTCATGCTATGCATCCTGAATGCTGCAGGTGGGGGGCCCTGTGTGCATGTGCAGGTGGAATTTGGTGCCATCTCTGGAATCAGACCAGAGGTGTGGGCACTCTTGTTCTGGGATGTCAGAGACTGGAGTGAGTGGGAAGAATCCCAGTGTGACCTACTGGAGCAGGTAGGGATATTCAGCCTCCAGCCACAGGGCAGGAACAGTACATCTCCAAACCAGCTACTGGGGGGGCACCAGTGTGAGGTGAGCGAGGGCCTCAGTGCTGACAGTTGCAAGAGAGGCAAGCATCTGAGTTCCCCCCAGAGTATCCCTGGTGCACATAGGGTGAGTGTATGAAATCACCAGCAAACTCCAATCTAGACCACCCAGCAAGCAGGAGACCCTGGCTGGGGTCAGGGTGCCAGGCAGCAAAGGGTCTGTGCTGGTGGTACTCAGGGAATCTGTGAACATCCATGTGCTTGTGACCCTGGAGAGTGTCTGCCCCGTGTGCACTGCACTGGTGACCTTCTGCGTGTGCCATGCCCAGAGGGCCTGGGCTGTCTGCCCTGGGACTGTGCGAGTCCTCTCTGGGGTGCTAAAGAGGCAGAGCATCTTCTCTGCCAGCACCTGTGACCAGCTGTGTCAGTGTTCTCTGTGTGTGTGTCACAGGAACACTGGCTCAAATTCACTTCTGCAAATAGAAAAATGTCACCTTCATCCCTGGGCATGCAGTCTGTGCAGCAACCCTGTGTTCCCTGGCACTGGGCTGGGCTCCAGCAGCCCTGCAGGAGAGGGCCAGAGCTGGATCAGCTGGAGCAGGAGGCTTCCTTTATATCCTTTAACAAAGGGACTGCGTGTAACCTACCTTGATAGCCAGGGAGAAAAAGGGGAGTCTGAAGGAGTGCTGTTAAGCCCAGTAATGTAGAAAGAGAATTGCTCTCCTAGGGTGTGTAAATATATTGCTCTTCTAGTTTTGTTTGCTAATATCTCAAACAGCACTTGTATATTAATTTCAACTGCCAATTAATTTAGTTGAAGTCCCCAGGTCAAGTCTGTTTGGCCTGTGACAGCAACAAGTCAGTGGTTATTTTGACCTTCTCATCTTGGCTGATTCATTCTCCCTGTTCCTTTTCCTCCCAGCTCCCTGTCTTGCAGAGATAGGGGCAACAAGTAGTTCTTTGGCTGCTTGACTCCCAGCTGATGTCAGCCTACCACATTTACAGTCAGTAACTATAAAATTTATGGTTTTACTTGATTAGATAAAATATACATGTATACCCAAAAAATTTAGTATTGCTGCAAACTCCTAGCAAGAAGTTTAAATTTCAGTGTTAAGGTGTGTTATGGATCCTGGTCTTCTGGCTATTTTTGCTAACTCAGAAGTTCTGGTTCAAAAAAGCATAGGCTCCTCTTTTTAATATGGTGTAACTCTTATGTTCCATCAGCCAAATGGAAGTTTGTAAAATCTTCCTGAAGTGTCTAAGGAGGATAGGTCACAGTTTCAGTTCAGTCACAGATTAGTTCATGAGACGATACCAATAACACTAATACTAGTGGGGCAAAACTTTCACCATATTCAAGTGAAACCACTGCAAAACCGGAAAAAGCTTAAACAAGCTAGAAAAGTTCCTTACACTATTGTGTGTATAAACTAACTAAAGAGAAACTAGCATATAAGTTTGGGGCAAACCATCATTACAATGAAGGATGAACACAGATGCAGAGAAATGAAAAAAATGTTTCTCCAAAGTTAAATATGAAGAAAATGGAAGGAGTAAAGTACACAGGTGCATATTATGCACATGTAGACACACAACGGAAACTTAAAAATATACTAAACTCCCTAATGAACATTGTTTGGAAAGGCAGAATTATTTGCCTTTTTCTGCATTAGTAGTAACCTATATGCAGAATGGAAGCAAAATGAAACAATCCAGACTTTTTAATTTGAAGGAAGCCCTATATGTTGCACATTCGGCACTCTGACACAATCCTTCTCTGATGCTCATCCAGATGAAAATGGACAATTGCAGTGTTCTTTTTTGTTGTGCCAATCAGCATCATAATTACAATTTTAACCTTATGATGAAAATATAAGGATATATAAATGCAGTTATTTCTTTTCTTGGATAGAGTGATGTTGGTGTAAAAGTACCTTACAGCCAAATTTAGCCCTATTTTAGGAGACACTTTTGGGATTTGCCCACTTAAGGTTAAAGACTGAAGATATCTTTTGTATGCCATCTTCCTCTATGTTCCCTACCTGCTTGTAAGTGGATACCATGGTTCTGTTTAAAGATTGTTTATTGTAATAACTTTCTTCAGAAATCTCCATTTACAAACATTATAATTTGTGGCACTATGTTGTATGTTTGGATAAAGTGCTGCAGCGTGCAGCATGTCAGAGGGCTTTTACACTGAGAATGCTATCTGCTCATTGCTCAGGGAACTCTGGCTGATTAAAACAAGACTGTTGTACCTTGCAGGTTGAGGGTGAGCCCTACATCAGTCAATGATCTAACACATAAATAGAAGGATCAGCATGGGTCTTTCATTAAGAAGCTGTCTGAGATGCTAGCCGCTGCCCTGGCTATGCAGCAATGTGCTGACAGCTAGAGCAATTGCCTAGGAACAGAAGAAAAAAAAATGGCTCTGCAAAGTCCCTGAGTTATACAGAGACCTCAGAATTTGAAGTTCTTAAAATGTAGTTTGTAAGCAGAGTTCTCAGACTAAAAATAAGAAAGCTGAGTAACCAGGAATATGTCACTTTGCCTTTTAAATCATTGCTGAACAAGATCCCTTAGCAGTTGAGCAAGTTTCCATACAGTGTATAACCCATGCAATGAAAATTAAGAATAAAACGAAGAAACAAAGAGAAACAATTCGTATTTAAGTTGGTCAGAAAGAAAGCCAAAAAACTCTCCTTAACAGAGAACTTGAAGAGAAGCCTGACCCCCACGGAGTGTGAGAAAAGGCAAATCTGGCCACCATTTCAAATGCTGGAGGCACTTTTCTGAAGGTTGTGTAAAATAACTTTGCAAACCCCTGGGTATAAGGATGTGTGGTACTTAATCTAAGTCTTTGGTTGTTTCAAGTTTTCTAGCCTCCAGGCAATGACATATCTTTCTGTAAAAACTTATGCAGGGTGAAACTGGGATCATACACAAGAGATAGTGGCTTTCACAAGGGAATGACTTATCTTCATCATTACAATGATATTTCCTGCCTCTTTAAGCACATCTGTGGTGTCTAAATAGTATAGGAAATGGACATAACAATAGACACGTCCCGCAGGATTGTATGTACAGTCACTCTGCCTTAATTTTCTTAAACCCACTAAGCAGCCCTTAGCAATGTTTGGCTCCTAGGCATCTCTTAGTAGCCTGATTTTTTTACATTTAAATAAGCAAAATAGTTTGCTTAAAACTAGGTGCTCCTTCTACCCAGAGTTCAGCTAGTTCCTGTACCTGAGAGCAAAAGTCAAAAAAATTCAGTAAATGCAAACCATACATGGACATGGTATCTATTGAGATGCAAGTAGCTGTTGCTATGCGACACAATAGAGAAGATATGCGTAAAAAACAATTTTGACCAAATCTTGAAAGCTCTTCTACTTCTCTGTAAAAATTTAACTTGAATATTAGTCCTCAAAACTCTGTCAAGCAGGCATGATTAGTACAGATGAGAAGACTGGAGAAGAAGAGGAAAATAAATTGGGGGAAGGGAGGATGACTACCTGATTTGCAGGAATGACCAGTTTTGACCACTGCCCTTAACTGCTTGTAGCTAGAGTTTCTGGTGTGCCCAGACAGCGGTAGGAAGGAATAACACAGGATAGAGGAGGAAAAAGCATGACTTCCAGGCAAAACAATCACCTGTCGCAAAATCTGTAGTATGTTTACAGGAGCAACAATCTTGTCTTTAAAAGCTATTTAAATTCTATCAGAAAATCAGCCCTTTGGTGAAGAGCACCTGGTTCAAATTGAATTATGGCTATAAATAGATATTTTTATTTTAGCATTCACAAACAGTTTTCTTCTGAAAAAAAAAAACAAAACCCAACAAAAAGCCCAACAACCCAACACCAAGCAACCAACCAACAAAAAAAAAAAAAATCCCACCAAAAAAACCCAGCCCATTTTCATCAAATTATTGAGAGACTTGGATCCTGCTGCAGTCTTAGCAGAAACTTGAATGGTCAGGTAGCATCAGTTTCATCTCAGTTAGGAGAAACATTTATTTCTATTATTTAGCAGTGCTTGCATATCTACATTCTCTTCAAACATAGGGCTAAAGCCTGTGTTAAACTACCTAGCTGCAGAGCTGAGAATAATGGTAGGACCTTTTGCTACAGCACCACTGTGTCCCCTGAGCTGCCTATCACAGCTTGGTCTGCTATATATATAAGTTGTGTAATGCTGTCTATTATTGCAGGCTTGGCAAACCTGAATGCATAGGAGAGATAAGGTTCCTTAGGGCTCTGTCTGCCCAGCACTTGTCCTCTGTGCTCTGTACAGCATCACTCTACTCTAGGTTACTTCAGAGACTTGTAAAGTCATAGTTCACCATGTTTTCCCTCCCCACTCTATGTTCAGATGAAGTTTAAAAAGCTACAAGGGCTGTGGAAGTAATTGACCATATTTTGCTCCTGTTGCAATACCAGGACAAATCCATCTGTCTGTATTGGAAGTAGAATCATAGTTGTAATAAATATAGAAGAGAGAGAAAGTGACATGTTAGGAAAGCTAATCCTTTTACCAGCTTATGTAAAATTATTTCTGATGGGAAAAACATAGGCGGTTTCATTGATCAAAAATAAAGCTTAGCTTTATTTGCACCTATGCTTGCAGGAGGAATCTGGATATGTGAATAAAACTGCATGTGAAGTTTGATGTCTTTATTTAAATTTAGCTGCAGGAATTTTTTAAACTAATGATCACATCATACCTACACAAGGTATTAAATCAAATGTCTTGTCTAGTTTGCAGTTGTAATCATTTGCCTAGAGGGTCTTTGAATGTGGTAATTGCATATTATCCTTTCACATTGGAAACAATGTGTTTGGGAATGTATATTTGAGATCTCTAGAATGCTTACTGAGAGAACACAGGAAACTGTAGAATCAATATCCCCTTTACAACTAACAGTTGTATTGGTTAATATTTTATACAGAGAAATAGTCATACTGCATAAGAAACCTGATGAGAAGCACATTGCTCTTGTAAATTTAATGAATCAACCCAAAAACCTCATATTGTCTGAAAATAACATGAAGGATTTAAAAGAGTCTCTGAGTTTGTGAAATTGGTACATAATATTTCAAGCTGAAAATAAAGGTAATAAAAGCATTTCTGGAAACTTTTTGGTGGTCAACAGCTATTTGAAAGAGATGGGATCCACCTGACAATGTGGGGCAAAGCTATCTTTGCAAACAGCCTGGTATGGCAGGTAAGAAGCAAGAAGGGAGAGCTTTAAGCTAGGAATGACTGGGGAGGGAAAGATTCCTCAACAAGTAAAGAAGCTATAGGTGGGGTACTTAAGGCAAAGGCCTGGTGCAAGGGGAGAGGAAGGGACATACTAATCAATAGAACAAAGTCAATCTCTTTGAGCAGAGGTGTGTAAAGAAGGAAAAACAGCTTTGTGGGGAAAGCTCTCAAGCCAGTACTGTGAAATCAGCCACTTGGGTGCTTCAATGGCAGGTTGAGCCTGCCTGTATCTTAAGTGCCTAGCAAGCTACTCTATCACTCCCCTTCCTCAGCTATCAGGGGGAGAAAAATACAACAAAACATTCATAGGTTGAGATAAGGACAGAGAATTCATTTACAAATTCCTGTCACAGGCAAAACAGATTTGACTTAGGGAAATTAATTTAAAATACTGACAATCAAATCAGACTAGAATAAAGAGAATTAAACCAAAATCTTTACAAAATCTTTCATGCACCCCTCCGTTCTTCCTGGGTTGTACCTCCTCCCCCTAAGCAACACAGGGGGATGGGGATGGGAGGTTGCAGTCACCTTGTCTCTGCTGCTCCTTCCTCCTCACACTCTTCCCTGATGAAGCATGGGATTTCTCCCATGGAAGACAGTCTTTCACAATCTTCTTCTAAATATTAGGGAGGTCTTAGACGTTATAGGTATTGAAACTAATGATGATGAAGTTGAATGCATATGGGTAAGAACCAAGGTGAAGACCAGCAAGGCTGATATCTTATTGGGAGTCTGTTATTGTCCACCCAACCAAAAAGAAGTGGACAACTTGTTTTATAAGCAACTGGAGAATGTTTCTGGATCTTCAGC
>JBAFWW010053704.1:6597-19301 GCA_036873685.1 Agapornis canus | reverse complement strand
AGGGGGGGGTTGAGTGAGTGAATGAGCTGCCTGGCTGGGTTTAAACCACGACACTTGCTTATGCTGATAAAGACTTAATGACATCACCTGAAAATCTTATGCTTTGAATCAAAAACTAGTTTATTTTCTAAACTGATAAAATACAATGCCACCTGCAGGGCCTTATTTAGGTTTTGCTGCAATCTATTTTCCCATTTAGAGGTGCTACTACTGAAATCAATCAAGCTAAACTCTCTCAGAGGAAAATTTTATTTTTATGGAATTGGATACATTTAATTGTGATCAATAGGCTAAGTACAGCAAGCTAAGAATCAGCAGGGGTGGCTGGGTACAACTTACAGCAAGACAGAGCATATCTGTGAAAGTCTCGCAATATGCTTCAGGCAGTCTTCAGTTGGCTCTTCAAGATCACCTCTTCTTTCTTCAGGTTCAGGTTTAATGAACTCCAAATTAGTTTCTGGATAGTCAATCTTTATTTAAAAAAAAGAACAAAAAAAATGTCAGAAGTCCTTTTAGCTACATTTATTCTCAGATACAACTGTTAAAAAATGATCTGTTGGATTTGTACAGGAAGCACACAGAATATGAGGGAAAGAAGAGGGGTTAACTCTTTAAGGCTGTTCACTGTTATGTAATATATTACTTAAATATGTTGGTGATAAACTCAGCCCATGAAAATCACTGGGAGCTTTGTTGCTGACTTTCCTGGGAAAATTTCATCCACTGTATTTCAATTTTATCCAAACTGTAAGAACTTAAAGCTGACATAATTTTTTCCCTTTTTTTTTTTTTCCTCCTATCTTGATTTCAAATGAGATGGTTCCTGAATGGAAATCTTTCATTTATGTAGATTCTTTTTTGTTGTGCCTTTGTTTTTTTTCTATAAAAGTGGGCATAATTCTGATCTATAGTTTGCCAGCATAAGAGATGGAAATTAGATTCCCGATTTCACTTCTGGATGCTAAACTTTATACATATTCTATGGCATCTACTAATTTTTCATTTCTTACACTTATGTATAGCTGTCAAAATTTAAGAAAATGTTTTTAGGATAAAGATTAAGAAAACATTGAACTGGAATTAAAAAGCTTGAGGTGATTGATAATCTAAGCATAAACTTTGCTAAAAATTCAGGTTGTTCTTTCAAGTTCAGCTCAGTTTGCACCTCCTGTTGTTTGGGTTTTGGTTTTTTTTAATGCACATCATAATCATCTGTATCTATTTCTTTTAATATACATATTAGAACTGCATTAGTTTTCTAAAGGTTAACAAAGTTATTCCACACAAAATGTGTCTTGTCAGTCACCTCAGAAAAGCTCTCTTTATGACATTTCCAGCATGTTCACAGATACTGCCACATGTATGGGAATAACTGAAAGTGAAGAGGAGGGAACAAGTGATCCTCCTGTTCCGTTTCTTTCAGTAGCGAGAAATTAATAGCCATTTACTGTCACAACTGCCTTCATTATTAATGGGGGGAGCTATTTTAAGGCACCATCTTTGACTGAAGTTCTCAGACTAGAAAATCCCCATTTCTCGTCTCTTACAAATAGACTATTTTTAGGACAGCCTCATTTATCTGTATTAACTGCTTTTACACATCATTTCTGAACAGTCATTCAGCTTTTCAATATAGAAAACAATTGGCTTTGCTCTTGAAGTTTCCAGTTGCTAATTTAAACTGGAAAGATGACAAAACTACCATGAAGATCTAATGCATCTTCAATATTGTGAGCACCATTCTGCCCAGAATAAGTGGGTGCTCAGCATGTAGTCATCAAGAGAGAGCTATACCGATGCTTACTGGCAACTGCTTGTAGCCAGTTCCTTTACAAATCCTTTATGCTACTCAGTCTAATTGCAAGCTGTATATTATAATGGCAAGCAATTCAACAGAACTCAGAAAAAAGCTCAGATTTGAAATGGCAGTTATAAGTCAGGTACCAAAGTTATTATTTTGTGCCAAAAGTATTTTTGGAACCAAGATTATACCAACAAAAATTACCCTTTAAAAACATTCTCTAGCCCTCAGAGGTGGTATTTGATATGGAAAGTATCATACATATTTGCCCCTGTGCAGAATTACAGATTTCCATCCACCAAAAGTAACATGCTCTCTCTGAGCAGCTATAATGGTAACAGGATTTTTAATTTGTAAGGTCTTGATGAACTGTAGGAGCAACCCTTTTTCTTGAATTTTGTTAGAAAACAACCTTTTCCTTTGTTTTCTTGCTTTCTTACCTGCAGTGTTACTGAGGTTGGTGTATCAGTACTGCAGATGCCTGGGGTAATCATCGTTGTTGCAAGTGTGCTGTACAATGTCATGCTAAGTAGCACAGTTCCATGAATAAGTCGCCTGCAATACACACAGACTACTGCATTGGGTACTGGAGACAAGCTGAAAGGGGTTTACTGAAATTACATCAAAGAACATGGAACTGGATAGCTTAAAAAACAAGCAAAAGGAAAACAAACCTTTTATCTTTATGTGTCTAAGAAAAAACTGG
Source organism: Agapornis canus (assembly GCA_036873685.1). Classification (NCBI taxonomy): domain Eukaryota; kingdom Metazoa; phylum Chordata; class Aves; order Psittaciformes; family Psittacidae; genus Agapornis; species Agapornis canus. Next base: position 16,794 of record JBAFWW010053704.1, on the reverse strand, counting down.
CCTAGATAAGTACAGGTTGCATAGTGATGGACTCACTGCTCTAGTCATATCTGTGCAGCTACAGGGATCATGACACAAATCATGCTGCCAAGACATTTTAGGTCAGCTCTGCACTCTACCACTAACTTCTTGTGCGACAGGACTTACCATTTAAGTTAGGTGTGAAATAAGGATAATACCATATTTCTACCTCAAGATTTAATTTTGAGGACAAATATATCAAAGATTGTGAAGTGTCAACACACTGTATAAGCTGGAAAGGGGTATGAATTTATTCCACAAAAAGAACAAACTCTATTGCAACCTTGAAGGATTCTTGCTGATTTTATGTGTAGATGGCAGGGAAAAGAGAGTATTATATCAGAGTCTCCAAATAGCTGAAAGGAGTTTGAGCGGGGTAGTTAGTCCTTATGTGCTGCATATGGGGTTTTGGACAGATGAAGGATTATGGTCTGAAGTACCAGTTTGAGCACTACATGTACAAGAGTCTTATCATAAACAGGCATGCATGTGGTCTGCAGATAAGAAAACCAGCATGATTTGGTAGGTCAACAAAATTCAGTCCAGAGAACTTGAATAAAATCAGAAAGTTCAGGTAAAAACTCTAATCATAACTAATCCACTCAAAGTAAGAAAATAGTACCTGAATATAGGAGGATACAGCACATTGGACTTACCCTGCAATTTGTCCACATCTTAATGCTTAGTGAGGCCAGAAATTTTATTATGTTCAACATTTTTTTTTCTACTGACAAATAATTTTTATTGTGATCGTTTCAAGCACTGCTCAGTCAAAACAACCAAGGAAATGAGCCAAGATTCTCTGCTGCCTGTTGCAGCAGAAACAGCCAGCCACATAGATGAGTTTTGAGTGTACAGCTTTTACCTGAGATGAGCATGTTAGGTGTACAAGAGAACCCAGATGGACTTTTTGATTCCACCATGAGTTTGCAATATTGCTGTAAGAAAGTACCTCTGAATTGCAAACCAAAATAAACTGCTGCTAACTCATCTGAAGAAGAAATAAGAAACTCCTGCAAAGTCTAAAGTTTATAGACAACAGTCTGTAAAACTAATGCAGAGGTAATTTTTCTATTTTGTTATTCATGTTCATGTTGTTAGTGCAAATATTTGATGTTATTGTGAAAACACAGCTTAGAAGGATTAATGACAACCATTTTCTGAAGTTTCCTTTGCAGCTGCAGGTATGTTTGCTGGTGAATGGAGGTAGAAAAAGGAGCTGTGATGTGAAAAAGTACTTGGGGGAAAGCAGCTGTGTGATATGAAGTCTTCCACAATTAGGTCACTAATGTGAATGGGTAATTAATCAGTAGTGATACAAAGTTGTTTTTCTGTGATGTGTCCTCGGATGACCTTTAATAAATTAGTCAGATCTCTTTTGTTGACAGAGGTTTACATCATAATTGGAACTAATTGGCACTTCTGCTAAAAGGGAGAGGAGTAGCTGAAAACTGAATGAACACAAATACTAAATTACCCTGTTGAGCTCTCATTACTGCAAATCACTTCCATGTTGTACTCTAAAACTATAGTGGGCTTTAAGAAAAAGAATACATATAGTGAATATTTTTCCTGGGAAACCTGTGTAGACAGATACAAGAAGTACCACAGATGTCAGAGGCACTGTACGTATGTATTTAATTTGAGGCCTTTCCTGAGCTCATTGTTTCAACTCATTTGCACCCAGTACAGGTGTGGCCAAAGACTTTCCAGGAGGATAAGAAAGAATAAGATAAGTTGGGTTCTCAGAGTCCTAAGTGGAGAAACAGCAAATAAAGCCAGTCTTTGCTTGACTGAGAAGACTTCACATGTGAAAGCAAATGATAGGACCGTGAGTAAAACAAAGGGCATTAAACTACTTCAATAGTACATATTTGTTTCATAGAACTGGATACATATTTATGCCTTGTAAAGAGAGCAGCCTAATTTACACATTATAAATAAGTGAACAACTTATGTATCTTCAATCAGTAAGTCAGTCTTTGGACTAAGCCTAGTCTGTAAACACAGGAGGCATGTTCTAAAAGATGTGAAGAAGCATTGACAACTGTTGCATACAGCATGTGTTTTTGCAGCATAGTTTTCCCTAGCAATCTCTGGGACACTGTGCTAACATTCTTCAGCACTGGGTCTGCTTCTGAAACACACAAACATAACAATAACAGCAGCCACGCAGATGAATGAAACAGTAAAAAGATGCATCATTGTTTTTAGAAAAAGGGAAAGAAACAGGAGAACATGCAGGATCCATTTGTAAAAGGAAGGAGGTAGCACCATGAATGTGATAACCATAACCTTTACAGAACAGACAAATTTTTGTTACCTGGTTCTGCTGATGAGCTCAGGCAGCTGTTCTGCCTGCCAGTTTTCCCATCTGTAAGGTGAGGGTAATGATACTGTCCTTTGTAAAGACTGTATAACGATCACAGCCATATACAATGCCTTCCACATAGCCATTTCAGCATCAAGTACATCAGAAGGTGAATAAAAAACTGCTGTTCTGTGCCTATGGACATCTATTTATTTATATGCTCATGTAAAATCAGGGCAGATGAAAAGCTCTGGAATTACACAGATTCCCAGTTCTTGTTTTTTACCGCAATGAAAATAAGCTTCCCACCTTACTACAGAAGAGGACACTGCTATTTAAGGACAGCTCAAGTTTTATCTTAAATTGACAAAATCAACCTGTGTTCTGAAGTCATGTGGAACACATCCCTCACCATACTCGGCAAGAGGAAACATCTGTTGCTTGCTCTGCCTGATTTGGAAATACCAGTTCAAAATAAATGTTGGTGTTAGAGTTAGCCAAGTAAGAGCAATGGGCAACGTGGGGGACAACTCCCAGATTACCCAGGTGATGGATTTCTGATTTGTTAATTAGCTCTGGATCACTAAACTATTCAGCCCAAGGGACAAACAGAGTTTTCTGATGTGAAGGAATGCAAAGTTGGTACACTGGCTTTCAAACATTTTTCAAATTGTCTCTTCTGTATAATAAGACTTCTTGATATAGGTGCACCATCAAGGACTTTATTGGCATTGATTTAGGCCAACTGAAGTCAGCTACCTGATAATGATGAGAAATGTGGATATAGAGGTTCACCTACTGGTCAAGTTGGCAGCTACAATAGTTATTACTGTGTTAATTCACAAGAATATATAACATTAGAGGGACTGTTTAGACCATACATACCAGGAAAATGAGGACAAAATATAGTGTAAAAATAATGTAATTATCAAAAAACCCTGACATTATAAGCCTCAAATTCAGAGTTGTGTTGAAATTTAAAGGAAATTCAAAGCTTCTAAGCTACCAAACCCCCCATATCTTATGACCCAAGAAGTCTTAATTCTGCTCTGGAATGATATTGTGACATAACTACTTTATTCTAATTACAAATATTACAAATATATTTTAATGCCTGACGTTTATTTTCTTTTTCCAATGTTTTAATTTTTCTTTTCCTTTTTCTTTTTTTTATTTTATTGTTTTTAAACAAGTATCTGAATAGACAAAAAGAGGCCACACTCTGTACTCATTTGATGACCCTGAGAAGAATGGCTCAGTGACCAAGTGGGACAACAATTTGAACAAGGACGTTTGATGACCCAGGCAAATACCTCAGGGTTACTGGCTTCTTCAGAGAGCTTATTTTTGTCCTTTCCCCTGTAAATTAAATCCTAGACAAGAGAATGTTAAGACTTTTTAGAACTCAAATTCAACTCTAAGGAAAGTTTTCTTTTGAGAAAGTGTTATTTACCAAGTTAGAAATGTTTTGTCAAAGATTTTCTGATGAGATTTCTTTAATCTCTTTATATACATTTACAAAGTTTGTTCATTTAGGGACCATAATACCATAATCTCTGCAATAATATAAGATATTCTTGACACATTAGCATGACATTTTAGGTACAAATCTTTTCTTGCTACATACTTTCAAGTTAAGAAATACTCTATTGAAATACATCTCCAGGTTTAGTTCCATTCCAGCTGCAAGGGTAGTGAAGCTGGGTTCATTACAAACAAGTTTATGTTTTCCACAAAATTTGTGAATCAAATAAAAACTTTTATCGACTTGCATTTTTTGTGGAGCAGGAAACTGCCTCTCAAAGTCCTATTGTTGCTTCTTAATTATTTCAACTGATAGCATTACCTATTAAGAATTAACTGACAGTTTTAATCCTGCTGCTGCCTACATAGGTAACTCTGAGAGCTAGTTTGCCAAAAAAAAATTCATCTTCCAAAGCAAAGGAAAAGCAGGCTGGGTGAATGTTGAGATATTTTCAAATTTCACATTTCAGAAAGAATTTCAGGGCTATCCTTATTTTTAAACCAGTCAGGCTATCAATTGTAATCATGGTTAATGAATAATTCTGTGGAGCTGTGGTTGCCTGAAAGAGGAAAAAGCATTTAGGCTTCTTTGTGTTAGTAATTACTGTAATTGTAAATGACACAGCTATCATATTAAGGGGTGTTGAACATGCTGCTCCTAAATCATTCCTCCCCGACAACTGAACTTTTATTTCTGCTTTGAAGGGTCATTTCAGCAATGAGCTGTACAATTATACAGCAGATGAAAGAGAAGTGGCCCTCTATCCCCTTCATTGTGCTGATTGTGTGTACCAGGAAAGAATGTAGCCATTTTTCAGTAGCATTTTCAAATCACTTGGTGATTTACCTAATGAAAATCAACACGCTTGCTCCAATGGCATATATTAAATATATATATAAATACATATATTACAAGTTGCTGAAGGCTTTCAGATCTTCTAAAAATCATTCCATTGGGATTTGAATTATAGAAAGCCTCTAGTACAACAGAGGTCCTCATGGACAGTATTCTTGTGTATCCAGGTTACTTGCAAAAGTACCCAAGTGTTCCCCAATTAAGTTATTGTAATGCTCTGCTTCTGACTATACTCAGAAAGAGCATGTCAGCTTTCTAGGGATGGGGACATCTTAACACTTCACCTCAAGTTAGATTCTCAGTCAAGATTTTCTCTCTATTTAACCCTAAGCACCAGGATGGTAGAAGTACTCAAAAAAAAAAAAATATATAATTCACTTTTTGTTTAAAAAGACACAGGCATTGGAAGAGTGATGTGCTCTACTTCAGACTAACTATGTAAGGAAATTTCTGAATAAATTACCCAAGCAATCCTTGGAGCAGAGATTTGACACGTTTCTTTCCTTCCTTCAAGCTAAGTCCTCTAATCATCAAGACACAGAAGAATGCTTTCTTTTTCTAAACATAGTAATCTTGAATTTTCTTCTGAAAGGACAGAAAAAGCCTCTAGCCAAGTCCAACCTATTTTTTTAGTGTTTCAAGCCTCTCAGGTTTAAAGTTCAGTGGAACCCAAGGTCTTTCATAGTAATTCATACATGAATCAGATTTCTTTGGCTTGTTTTGTTTTAAATGGTGATTGCCACCATATGGGAAAGTGGATGGAGATGTGTCAGATGAGGAAAGATTTACAGCTTAGAGATGGATGCCAATGCAGAAACTTGCAGAACTTCCATGTATCCATCTATTGACCAGAGGGCATGCAGGGCTAGGGTATCTAAATAAAAATTGAGTATCATTACAAAGGCTTGATTTAAATTCAGATGTCTCAGTGCTACTGAAGTATATTTAGAGCACTGCAGAAAATTTACCTCAGATCTCTGTTTATGCATCACTGCAGAGACACTCAAGGCTACCGGCATCGCTAAACCACTGTTACATTGTGTGCTGCATAGAAATAAAAAGTTAAAAAAGAGGAGAAGGCTTCTAAAGCGGTGTGTAAAAGGAAAGGTTCTCATTGCAGCATTCACTAACTGCCTTGCTTTCAGAAGAATTAATGGGTGAGAGATTGGAACGCAGACTGAAAAAAACCCAATCATTATAAACAAGAAGCTATACTGAGAAGGATTTTGGAAAGCTACAGGAATGGGTACACCAAGACCTTTCAATAGGCCCAGGGAAATTTATTAAGTGTTAAACAGTTATATAAGCCAGGTTTAAAAGCGATGTATTGGAAAGAAAAACTTATGGGTGGGACTTTTATTGGTACATCAAGAGCAGTTTATTGTCTCATTATGACAGGAAGGTCCTGAAATTAGCATTTCTGTCTTTTTATATTTCTCCCAAGTTGAGTGCAACACTATTCAAGAATGGTTTCTTCTTAAGCTATAATACAAAACTGGACTTACTCTTTTGGATACAATGGGGAGCATGCCCAAGCAAGCACTTCTGTATTTTTAGAGGCACCGTTAACTCCAAGTAGTTTTATTGTCAACATAGTTTCCCTTGGAAGAGCCTTTATTCGTAGAGGAAAGTTAATTCTAAAAGAAAATCAGAAAAAAAGAAAAATAAATGTTTTTAAAAACTGAGCATTGTTATCATAAGTGAGTTCTACTTTTTTTTTTCAGATGCATTAACACAGATATCAAGCTATAAATTACAAGAATTGCACTCTGAAGGAAATACAAGTGACAGATCCCTTCAATACATTGATGAATACTGGTAGGTGTTAACTTGGGTCACAGTACTTGAGAAGAGGCATATAAAAAGTCATTTAGTTTTGTGGCACCAACTAGATCTGACAAAGACAGGAAAAGCTTTGTTAAACTTCTGCTTTAGAATTACCTTGTCAATGAGGGAATATTTCAGAATAAGCATTCCCTAAGGGTAAATTATAAACCAATAGTTATTTGCCTTCCTGTGTCTTCAGAGGAAAACGGAAGACCCGCATTAACCTGAGATTGAGAAAACAAACTACAGGATAAAATAAATCATGTAGAAACCATCTAATTTCCAGATCCTTAGTCTAGACTGGCAGAACAATATGAATCTTGTCATTTTTAAAAAGGTGTAGTCATACTCCAGCAGTAACCAAATGTAGAAATTTGTATTTAAAAATTACAGTAGCATAAAAACCACAAGGGTTATTTGGTAGCAGAAATAAGACAAGGTAATAGTATAATGGAAAATTAGCATAAGATTTTGCTCCTAGTCCCAAATCTGTCGAGATTCTATTGGCTTCAGGAAAGTTTCCTTGGATGCACTGAGGAGCTACTTAAAGAAGGTAGAAGGTTTCCAGCTGAAATACTCAAGTACTCCAAATTAGCTTTAGTGTCAAAATTTTAGATGATTTGTTCTTAACATGAATAGAATTGAGAAGCAATTCTCAACTGTCTTCCCACATGTCCCTATTTATAACTTTAAGCTCTGCTTTCCCTTTCTCATGCCCTCTACCTCACTCATAATTAGTTAGAAGCAATTATTGGGAAATGAAACTGTTATATATGCTATATAGATAGCTTTTTCTGTCTTTTGACTTAGAGGCAGACAACTCTGCCCGTGTTACATAAAACTGTTCAACAAGGAGTTATACTTCACTTTAAAGCACTGTTAAATCTGTGAAAAGACAAAAATAAAAAAATAGAGACATGCGTTTTCTAATACAGACAATTGTCAGCACTCTGAACTTGGAGCAATAAAAAAACCTCTTAAGACCCTCAGTGCCGAAATCAAACATTTGCCAGTGGTTCCCTAGAAGACAATATATGGTATTTCCAGATGTACACAAATAGGAAAAGAACCTGGAAACTTTTATAAGAGTTATATATCCCAAGAGTTAAAGTATGGGCCAAGGATGTCCAATATTTCCCTTCCAGTGACATGTGATATGCAGAGAAGGGGAATAGCTGTACTGCTTTTAAGAACTTTGATTAATGCTCATATGAGCTTATCCAGTTGGTATAATCCTTTCTGACTACATGAGGCTGAATCAAATGGATGACTAAGAAGAAGAAAGAGGAAATGGAACAGTGGTCAGAAATAAGATACTCTGTGCGTGAACAACTGCAGCAGCAGTTGAGAAGAACAGAGAAGCTACTCACTGTGTTGTGCACAGATGTTAGATAAAGTTATACACCTGGTTTAAAAGGCCAAGGGCCTAATATCATAAAAGCACAACTCAGGCTTTGCCCTAAGAAAGTATAAACAAAATAAGACAGGCCAAACAAAATATGAAGAAGAGGGAAACACAATGCCAAGAAAGTATCTGAGGTGATGAATGATGAGCTTAATTTTAATTCCATATTTCAAGTCTGTAGGTTTAAAATAAATTTCACAGGATGGAAAAAGGGCAAATGGTGGAATATATTCAGAACAACCAGTTAAGGCAAAAGAAATAAAACAATTAAGAGATCTCAGTCACTGAAAAATGAAACTGATGAGAAAATAACTCAAAAGAAGCCAAAAATGCTCATAAGCTATAAAATCTTTCTCCTACACTTCAATTATATCTGCCCATACATACCATAAGATAGTATTTAACCAAATACTTGGACAAGGTAAAAATTTATACAGCACAAATGGGAATGATCCTGTTCATTTTTTTAACACAAGGATAACAGTTACTTCCCAATTATACAAAAGAGTGAGTGTTCAACACTCAAATTACCTACTCAGCTGAGGCACCAAAGCATGTAAAAGGACTGATCCAGATGCTTAGCAGAAATGATCCATTTTGTTTCTTAATTCTAGGGCAGACATACTATGCTTCCTATATCTTTTCAGGAGTGCTGTGTAAGAAAGCTATGCAAAATATCGAATAATGTAGAGATGTAACAGGTTTGACATAAAAAGGTCTTCTGTCTGACCAGCCTCAAACTGTTTTGTGTCTTAGGTAAAGGAAAACAGAAGTTCTGAATTGCGCTCTGTATTCAATTATAGTGTAAGAAAAAACTTTCAGATTACTTGTAGCCTTTGTTCAATTATAACGTAATTAAGATGCTTGCAGATTTGGAATACAATAGACAGTGAAGTAAAATACCAAAAAGTTCAGAGATTGTAAATATAAACACATCATGCCCAGGAAGCTGGAAGAATATAGTATTACCACCAAATCGTTAAAAATTGGGTACTCATTCTCTCTCACGTATCACAAATATGCTTTTTGTCATCCCATTGCCTTAAGTTAATGTAATTTGAGTGCATGCTTTGCTTTCCAATGGAATTATTTTCCTCAAAGCAGACAAGCAGGTGACAGGCTGTTGGTAGCCTTTATTTTAAAATTCCAGTCTCAAACTAAGGTCCTCATTTTAAATCTGCAGATCTTTCTTATAAAAAAAAAAAACAAACCAAACAAAACCTGTCACTGCAACAGCCTGTGTCGTCTGAAAAAAGAACCCTTAAAGTAACATTACATTACTACTAGAGGTGGATCCAAAGGGCAGAAGATCTCAAAAAAAAGGATAGAAATACAGCACTTGGTTGCATCTCCTTTCATTTCCAGTAGTCCTCCAGGATGTCTCCAATGAATGAAACCTATTCTCTTCCTCTGTCTATCCCACTCCTTTCCCACTCCCATCTCCTATATATTCACATAATACTCTGAATTATATGTATCTAATTTGCTCAGAAGATCCATAATTCAGATGTGGGTCTTGTTTTACAAACATGTATCAAACACAGATCCAAAACTTACTTCTCGTTCCAGTCAATCAGGAAAAAGAAAGATCTTTTAACTGGTATATTTTTGCGTATCTTCACTTGACATATTGTCTTTCCAGCATAAATTAGTGAACAAGAAAAAGAGAAAACTTTGTAGCTACGAAAAGAAAAAAAGAAAAGAAAAATAGATTAATTGCAATATACCATGCAAATGCAAAGCACAATTGGGCAGATCTATCCTTACATGAAAAAGGAATTAAAGTAATAAATCCCATATTAAGGGGGGGTCTGCATGTGTTTACTTTGGCTTGAATATTTTTTTTTTTATATGCAGAGTTCAAGAAAAGAACTGAAGACACCTAGATTCTGTTCCATGTTTTTATCGTTAAGACTAATTTGTTTTTCATTATTACAGTCAAAGGATGTTTGGACATAAGTTTTGAAGTGTTACAACTTGCTCATCATACAACTTCAGTCAACAGTTAATTTGTTTATACTTAACTTTTCCAATCTGTAAAAACCAGGTTAGTACTCAAGGGATCTTATACATTCACTGCAGCAGAAGCATTAGAGCCTTCTATGTTGGCATTCTTCAAATACTTTACTAACTTCATTCACATGCATACTTAACTGATTACCTTCATTGTGCAATTTGGGTTTGGAACTATCTGTTAGTTTCACAGAATCATAGAATCATAGAATAGTTAGGGTTGGAAAGGACCTTAAGATC
>JBAFWW010053700.1:0-12324 GCA_036873685.1 Agapornis canus | reverse complement strand
AGACACCACGAAGACAAGAAAGAGAGAGAGAGAAAGAGAGAGAGGGGGGCGGGCGGCCGGACAGGGACCAAACCAAAAAAAAAACCACCAAAACCCAAACCCAAAAACCAGAGAGAGCAATGCCAAGGAAGAATACCCCAGAATGAGTAAAAGAGTAAGAACTGGGATGCTCCTTCCTCCAGCTGTGCAAGTGCTTAAATAATAAGCACATGATTTATGGCTGGCCCCTTGTAAGGGCAAGAGGGCAACACAATGCCCTTAGAGTCACAGGGCCAACCAATTCAGTCATGAGTAATGAGAGCTCCAAGGAAATACAGGCATTTCCTTCCCTCATTCTCCAAACACCCATCTCCAAGGTCTCAAAATTATTAGCAAAAGAGTTGAGTAAGGAAAATGCCTCATCTACCCTGAAAGTAAGTGGAAGGCCACTCAGTTAGGTCCAAGTTTCCACCTACCAGTATTAGAAACTGGTTAGTGAGCTTCCAATATTTCTCATGGAAGGCACTTCCTTTTGGAAAGGAATGAAAAAAGCAACCTTAAAGTGGTGAAAGTAGGTCACAAAGAAGCCACATCAATAAAGTCTGAAAACAAAATAGGGAGGGATATTATGTCAGCTACAGAATTGAATGGTTATTATAAATGGACATCAAAAGTACAGCTAGAACATTTCAACTAGTAAGCCATTTCACGGATGAAATACAAGTACACAGTAAGTGATATACTACAGCTTTTCTTCTGTAAGTCTCTTACAAAGTTTTAAACATAAGTGCATATATATCGCAAAGTTTTAAACATAATTTTTTTTAGACTGAACTTACGATAACCCTTCTAAACTCCATCAATAAAAATAGCAATCTTGACAGCAAAGATACATGGTTTTGGATATCAACATCGCCCTCTCACCACAGTTTTTCTTTAAGATTCATCTCAAAATTGCCTTACAGCCATTTAGGTACCGACTGATCTGTAAAGAGATGCAGTGGTTATGTTCTACAGCTACACAGATATGTCACCAAGAGGTTTCATGACCTGGACAGCAGCAGATACCTCTGCTAATCCTTCAGAGCCAGCCTGAATCCTTTAGGCTGTCAGCCTGAACACACAGAAAACTAGAACCCATCAGTCCACTCACCTTTTCTCCTAAAATGTTAGTGAAACATCAAAGCTAATGTAACCCACAACAAGTACTTTCTCAGCAGGGAAGAAGTAGGTCAATTTAATTCTTGGCACCTGTTTACAGGAACACCTACCCACTCATATGGGAAACTACCATAACTCCCAATAAAGCGCTTACTGTGTCCTAGGCTGATCTGGTTTCAAACCCATTCCAAGAAGAAAGTCAGACCATTACAAGGAAAACAGTCACTGTCTCCTGATGATAACTGCTGTTGCACTTCAAATTCTTCATATAGACAGGGCTTATAATACATATTAAAAAATGTTCAAATTAGAATATAAGACTAAGGAGATAACCTCCTTCTAGTTGCTCATGGATAATTCAGTTGCTTACTGGCTCCTAGATGTAAAAATTATACATGACTGCTGCCTTCTCCTCCCAAGCATCTGGTAAAAAGTGCAATAAGCTATTAAACCCACATCACCAAAATATACAATTTGAGATAACTGGCCTAACACCCCAGTGAAATCAGGATCCAAATAACTTTGAGACACAAGGCTTCAGGTGAATGTTGCTCTTGCACAAAACATACATTTATCATTGAAAGCCACACTTCATTTTTCAGAGTTTCCTATTTTCACCCTTTCCTACTTTTTAACACAGAAAAAGTAATGCATTCTGACAAAGAAATAGCAGAAAGCAAGTTGTGTCAGTATAGGGAAGATTAATGCCTTTTCACACAACTTAGCAATTTAGCTATTATTACTGCATTCCTCTCAATTTATTTTTTTTTCCACCAAAGCTCCAGACATATTTTCACTTTTACAGCATGCAAAGTCCCCCTTCACAGCACTGGAATGAAAACTATTTGTTTCCTTCTTATTATCCATCCTTTCCCCTACACATTCATCATTTTGGTGAACAGAGGCTGTTTACTTAACATTCCTGACTTCCCTATTAGCAAGTCCCTTCCCCCCCCCCCCTCCCCCGCCCCCCCCCCCCCCCCCCCCCTCCAAAACAAAAAAAAAAAGAATAAAACCTCAGAGCGGAAAATGCTTAACTTCCGTCCATAAAACTTGCCTAGGCTGACAAAACAAGCTTCTTTCTTCCTTAATTTGATTTAATGGTTATAATGACTTAATTGTTATAAATTCAGACATTAGCAATGACTGGAATCAAAATGAGGATAGTTGAGTTTGAAATGGCTTCAGTTCACATTGCTCTGCCATGACTTACAGATTCTGATGTGAAGAACTGCAGGGGCTTCTTTACGCAAAGGAGTCACCACCCTTTCACAAGGGCATGTGAAAGGAAACTGACATAAATATTTATGGCAAGACCATAAAACTTCTTTGCTACCTTTCTATATGGGAGATAAAACTCATTACCTCCAAGTTTAGCCTGAAAACTTCAGTGGGCAAGGCCTTAGCTAATGGAAGGAGTTAAGGAAGAACCCCACGAAATTCATCCAACAGTGTAATCAATCACCCCACACCTTACTGACATCCCAAGCAAGTGCTGCCAAGGAGCAAGAGAGAAAGAGACCCCATAAGCTTATACCATCTAGAAGGTAAATCTTCTTCAATCAGGTTTAAAAAAAAAGGTTGATTTTTTTTTTAATTATTCTCCATGCCATATCCTTTTGCCATAGCTCTCTATTCCTCTTTTGGTGTTAGCCTTCCTTTTCCTGTTATCTTATTTTCCAGGAGACCTATCCACTATCAACCTGAGCAAAAGAAAAAAGAAAGAAAATAATTTGAAAAGTGTACCTCAAAACAGCAAGTGCTCAGATTTATTTGAAGAGGAAGTCTAATGATGTCCTAGTAAGGGTGACCACACTGTGCTTTTGGTGCATGATGTACATGTTCCAGTATACTCAAGCTAGGAAACCCAGCAAAAAGCAGCAGCTTGTCTGTACAGCCTGAGGTATAACCTCATAATGTAAATAAACATCTTCTCAGGAACCTTTTTGTCTCTTCTTCTTTCCTAGTGCCTGGAACAAATGCACTGTATGCCTGCACATCAAGATAAAATACTTATATGGAAAACTGCTACAGATCAGTCAACTGCTGGCAAAGCCAACAAAACCATGTTACACAGTGGCACAGGGTCTCAAATGGCATGGAAAGGATGTCAGGGATTCATGTGGTTTAATCACTGCTCTGTGGTTTTTCCACTCTCAATCTGGGTTATATTTTCCTCCCCCAGTCTACAGTGAAGAGTTACCCACTTGGAAATAACGATATAGCCAAATACCTGGCACTGTCCACAAATTCAGAGAAGTCAACTGGTGTCAGCTACTCAAACCCCTTCATACTAGCAGTCCAGCCTACTATCACTGTAATGAGACAAGTTTATTACACTTCAAAGGTCAACAAAACTTTACCTTTGGTTTTAGGGTTTTTTTCTTTTAGGGGTGGGAGTGAGTAAAGACATAACTACCTTAATGACAGTTAGCCTCTGAGAGCATCTTGCCTCACTGACCTACAGATCTGACACCTAATAGGGTATTTCAGAGGATTATTAATAGTCGCAAGAGCATGCAAGTAAAGTAGCAGGCTTAAAGGTATGACAAACGTGAAGCAGTGCAACTCAAAGTATGCAAGCAAAGCACAGCAGATGTCTCAGGAGATCTGAGTTCTGTTGCCAAGTTTCTTGTGTGTCCTTGGGCAAGTTATCTGACCTACTTGTGCCTTGTTTCTTCACCTTCACAGCTCACAGCAGCACTTTCAAATAAAACTATTAATTCTTTGGATGCACTCCCACAGCAAGGCAATGAATGGTTTAAGTAAGTGAAACCAATCCTTCTTTTACCCCAATGGACAGCAAAGCAGTCACCATTTGCCATGTCAAAATGGTATGCAAAACAGAAGCAAAGTGATCACTTCATTCCCTAATGACATTTAAGGACTGGATTCCGCCCTCCCAGACACAGCTGTTTTCTACCCATTTTCCTCAAACCCCCATGCTACACATAGTGTACAGATGCTGTGCTAGTCAGCACTATCTTGTTGAGACCAGTATCAATGCACTAAAAAGTCAGCTAAATGAGGGTGTGAATTACCTCCGCTTATCTCAAGCCAATCCAGTGACTCAAGTAATGAGAAACTGAAGAAAGCAAGCAGGCTTTTAACTCTATCTGCCATACAAGAGTATGGAAAGACCATGGAAAAGAAGTCCCTCCAGAAGTACCAATCTCATCTGTATTTACTCCAAACCCTGACTGGCAAAAGATGTGTTTCTTAAGAAGAAAAATGCAGTTACTCTGCTATATTCCACATAGCCACTTCAAGTTCTTCTGTAAAGGATATAAAAAAAAATTGATATGACAAATACCTAGGCTTTCCCACTTACTCAGCCTGAAAACAAACACTGCTATTCTAGAGCTGTGGAACATCAGTCCTCTCACAAGAGAGCTTCAAGCTGTCAGAGGTGCAAGTTGGCTCACTGCTCATAGCCCTGCACACCCCTGCTGCCTACCAAGAACATTTCCTCCCTTCCTTTCTCATTTCCACACCACTAAATACCTTGCAACTGATAAAATGACAAAGCTAGAGGTGCTGCATGTAGGCAGTGCAAACAACTTCTCATCTGGCAAGATAATGCTCTCTCCAGTGCTGGCCAACCCAAAAGTGCTCTGCTGACTACCAGGGCTACACAAAACCATTGCTAGCAGGAGAGAAGGGGCAGCACATCTCCAGACCTGCATTCCTCAAGCACTAAGCTTTGTCTAGAATACTACTAAATTGTCTTTCATCCCTTCATGACAAAAAAAAACCCTAACACCACTCCTTACAAAATGTCTTCTCCCAAAGGCCTGGATCATTGTGGTGGGCATATATTTGTCACACGTGGATAAAATCTACACAAAATGTTGTTTCCTAGTTAATATCTCTCTCCTTGTCAGAAAAAATGTCAAATTCCAAGTTCTCATCCTCTTTTCCAATATCCTGCCTCCTAATACCCCACTTAAATTCCCTGCTACTAGAGTACAAAAAGCTCTCTCAGAATTAATGCTACAGTATCTATGGCCTATCTGACAGAATTTTCTCTGCTTTTTTCACACCATCCAGATTAGGAAAGGAACCAATGTGAAGAGATTCTACTGCATGTTTTGGACTGCTACATGAAGGCCTAACACTGGGAGGGATTAAGTCTGAAAGATGGGTGATCATTTTTAGTCACAGGTTCCTAAACACTTCTCTTCCTCTCACCATAGTACTGGCTTCCACTCCCACACATCCTTGGAAGCAAGGACTGAATACACACAATCCTGTCCCATCTCCTGATTTTCTACCTTGTAATCCTCCATCCACTTCTAAATACATTCACCATTTTTCATCTTTGTTATTTCCTTTCTTCTCTGGTCTACACTACAGATTCCAAAAGGCAAGCAAAGTAGCCGGTCTGTAAGACACCAAGCACATTCACAGTGCAATAGTGTGTAAATAAAATTATCTTAACACACAAGAAGCTGAGCATTTTCAATTAAGCCAGTAATGTCCAAGAACACAGACTGAGCACTACAGGAAGCAAAAAGGTGCCTGCAAGTTTTAATCAAGCCAACAACTAACAGAGAAGCATATGCATTCTTATGCAAATCTATACCAGCAGCATTGCACATCTGCTGAAACGGGTGTTGTTTTCCCACAGTTTGCAGAATTAATGTGTTTAACTAAGTGCCTGCCAGTGCTTGCAATATAAGAGATATTTTTTTTTAAGAGGGTATTCCCAGCTAAAAAAAAAATATAGGGGGGTGTGTGTGTGTATGTATATATATATATATATATATATATATATAAATCCCTTTAGATAATACAGGATATGAATCCATGACTGGGTTTCACATTTACTTAAGTGCAAAGACCCCCTTCACCTCCAAGAGCTCATTACTCACACTACTCCAACTTGCTTTATAATTAAAAATAATCCTGATTCTTGGAGAAGAGCCTTTCTACATTTTTGTGACCTTTTGAAACCCCATTAAAGAGAATTAACACATGTTATTCCCTCCTGATCACTTTCATAAAGGCTGAGATCCAGGCGGGGAGGGGTGGGGTGGTATGGGGTGTGTGTGTATGTCAAAACACACAAAGGACTTTGTGAGAACTTAAACCAAAATGCAGTCAGTTGGGTTTTTTTCAACTGGTTACTTTCCTTGCAGATACAAATTGTATTTCCATGATTACTATGTGACTTTACAGGGGATTTTGAAAGAATTCAGATGAGAGTTTAACTCCATGACCTTGAGGCTAAAAAGGTATTTATGCCAGAAAATGCTGAAATATCAGCTATTTTTTTATAAAAATCTATAAATATCAGTTGAAAGGAACCCATGATCTCATGGTAAGTCAATGGGTCACAGTTATGCTCCTCTTATCTTCCCTTTTTCTCCTATTGTTTAAAAATAGGAAACAGCACCACATGAAAATGCCCAGCCAGAGATAAATCGTGTGACTGAAATACAGGAGTCAGGAAACTGGTGTTTTAAAATAATGTCATCCTCATCTTCCCGAACACACTCTAGTATTGTTGATGCCTTCAAATATTTAAGTGACTTAATAAATTAGTAACCTAGGCAACATTTGCAACAACACAGCCAGCTGAAAAAGCCTAGCTAAAAACTCCTAAAAAAACCTACATAAACAATTTATGTATAAATTAACATCAATGTTCCTTAAAAAGAAGAAGGGCAAGTAGTTTTAATTGTTTTCTGCAATAAAATTTGAGAGTAAAGCAACCAAGAAGAAAACAGGCTATATCCAACCCTCAGCTGCACTCCAAATCACTATTGCAAATACACAAGAAAGTTAGCAGAGATTCAATAGCTGCAGTAGCACAGAGGATCCATAATTCACACTTGTAACAATTCCCTGCTTTCATGAAGACCTATCAGAGGAGCTGTCACACAGCAGGTATGAGCAGATCACCTGTAAGAGCACTTCAATCATATCTTCTGATACTCCCTGGAGCATCAAGGGAAGCAGTATCTCTGTCCACAGCACAGCTGCCCATTTTTAATCTGTAATAAATGCAGTGACTTAGAACCTTACTTTTTATTAGGCTTTTTCTTTTACAGTGGGGGACCAACTGGAATATATTTTATCACCTCAACAAAATGAAAAAAGCTTTATGCCTTCATTATTTAACATTTGTACCTAATGCTGCAGCTGTACCTGAAGGCCATGATAAGGTCAGATATCACTATAGGAGGTATTGTCCAAATACACAGGAAATGACATTTCCTGGCCCAACCAGGTTTAACTTCCAAGCCTGCTTTTGCACCAACTTTCTAGGAGAGTTAAAAATAAGCCTATTGATTCAGAAGAGAAAGAAATGCTCATGAACACTGACCTCTACTTGCCAATAGAAGTCTGTCTGCACAGACAGGTTGTGCAGCTCTTCAGCTCCCTCTCAGCTTTCCAAGGGTCTCATCCACATCTTCAGCTGATCTCCTGTTAACTCTTCATAACAGTAAACAATCGCAGCTCTGTACACGCTCATAAACGCAGCAGTATACAAAACCCTGCCCAGCTACACTATCTGCATACATCTCAATGAGAAGAAAACCCTCTCCTGCTCTAACAGCTGCCTCTCAACTATCAGATTGTCTCACCACTTCAACTTGTTACGAGTTTTTTCAGTTTTTACATTAAATACACTCTTCCTACCTAACCCTTGTTATAAAGCCTCCAGATTACTTTTTAATTGAGCTTCTGGAGATGGGCGATAATGTTCCTAAATGGCGAGGACGCTATCCAATATCCCCCAGCCTGGCTCGGGCAGCCTCGGGCGGCCTCAGCACCTCCTGCGCCACCGCAATGAAGATGCCGCCACCTGGTGGGATCTCCACCGGCTCGGGTGGAGGCCAGGAGGGCGGGCTGGGCTCCAGGGAAGTGACACTGCCCCCAGGGAGGGCCGAGACTCACACTCACCATCCTCGCATGGACACCTCGGAAAGAGCTGGCCAGAAGCATGAGCATGGCTGAAAGGGGGTTTTGAAGACAATGACAAGGTGCTACCAATGACGGCTGGCGAGATGCTTTGGAAATTGATAATTTTTGCACTTTTAGGTACAACTGAAAGCAGTAGAACCAGATAAGAAAAAAACGTAACCAACCAACCAACAAAACCCACCATAAACCAACCAAAATCACTAGGTATCAAGCTACTTACAAAATCATAGCAAGGCAGGCTGTAAAGAACCAGAAAACCCCAAGAACAGAGTTGGAGTCATTGATAGAAGAGCTGAGCAAGGTAGACAATGGATTGCTGGAATGGATAATTCACAGAAATTAGGCTTTGAACTGAATTTCACATGATTAGGAGATGCTTCTTTTCAGTGCTTGAGCCACAGCTATTTTTTATATCCATATGACACTGTACATTACCATGGCTTCAGTCCTGAGCATAAATCCAATATTTTCTGAGGGCCAATACTTAAAAGCCTGAAACTCAGGCTTATGGCAGCCAAGAGCCATTTCTGTCTGGTTACACAGGGTCTAGGGCTTTTCTTAGAGTCAGAGCCATTGAAGCTCTTGTCTGTAGATCAATTTTCATGAAAAAGCATGCAGCCATTCAAGCCTGTATCTGAAGAGCCTTCTCTCTGCCAGGAGGATGGGGATGAGGAGGCTTATTTTGGCAGTGAGGAATGCCTCCAGACCTGCCGCAGGATTAGAGGACAAGGTGATGAAAATGTCCATGTCCGATCTGCACGGCAGTTTGTACAGCTACTATCATCTTCTAGCACCACTACTAAAAGGGAAAGACATTTCCTAGTGCAGATAAGGCCCCAGAGCAACAATGTCTATTCGCAGGATGAACATTCAAGAACAGACTCTTTCCCCTGCTATTTTCTACATACTTCACCAACTCCTGTTTTGAAACAGCGCATGAGTGCCAGCAGTGAGCTTAAAGCAAGCACTTTAGAAATTAATTTGACAACCACTTAACAGAAGTTTACAACCTGTTTAGACATACACTGTAAGTCAGGCAAAATCCGATTCTAACCCCATCACATGGAACATTTAACACCAATGCTGCAATGCTAGCTTTGCAGTTCACTGCTACAAAATCCATGGATGTTCAGTCAGCTACACCAGGCAATATAATTGCTCCATTTTCACACTTAGCACTGAGAATGCTATAAATTCAGTTATTCCACTGCCGCCTCCTCCCAAAATCTGTTTCAAAGAGCAGAGAAAGAGACCTTGAAACATTGGTGGATGCTTTCAAACGTCAGTCAGTTATCTCTCGTACAGAGGATAAAAAAATTATAGCCTTAATCCAGGCAAGACACCTCTTCCCTCCTACCCATTACACATACACAAGTCTGAAAGGAAACCATTATGCAGAACACATGTTGATACACATTTCACAGAAACATTAGTTGTATGTCAAAACCAGCTCTTGGAAATATCATCTAACAACACTCACATGATTTGTGTTTCATGAACAATTAAACCTATTGCTCCAACAAGCAAATTTGCTGTTCCCGTTCACTATTCAAACATCAGGTTAGAGGAAACCATTTGTGCTACAAACTTTGTCCTTCGGTAAGGAAATTGTATTTCCATGATTTGATAACATCCTTGCTAATTCACTCAACCAGAAGCTGACAAACCAGAATGAAAAATCTACACTTGAACTACTGCAGCTAACGCAGGAAACGCAAAAATAGCCAGACTATGATTTAGATCTCATAGTGAAGTCAAACAAGACCTCAATGTCACACTGAAATCACATCCTAGACATTGTAAAGTCCTACTGTGTTCACATTACTGTCATACTGCTGGCAAGCCACGTAGACCAGTAATGATGGTACTTTACTACTAAATTCTTTTCTCTGTGCTTACAGACATAGTTTTACAGGCTCTACAGCCAGACCAGCTCCCTCATGCCATTAATTACCTCCTTGGATAAAGACAAAGTGGACAGCACACCATTGCAGAACAGAGATGCACAGGAATAAACAGTCATCTTCAAGCAGCTGCTGAACTTCTTTAAAATAAGTTTCCACTACTCAAGACACTTTTCAGTCATCTCTCATTTGGAACAACTCCCCAACACAGTGATCCATGTTCATAAAGACACGTGGAAAAGAAATGCCATGACATCAAAAGCTGCATTTCTTGCTTCCACTTCTCATGTGCTAGATATTCCTTCCCTCCCCCAGCCATTCATGGTGAAATAATTAGTGTTAGTGTACTCATTGTTTATCAGACAATACAGACAATAACACTTAGCTTTCTGCTCCTGTTTTCTTTCACCATGCTGCTGTGGTTCCTCAAACAACTGTGCAAGGCTCTACTTTTAATCCTATAAATAACACTTGTCACTCATAGGTTTGTAACCCATATTTAGTTGTGCACAAACATGGCACAGATTCAGCTTGATTCATTGTCCTCAAACTTCTCCAGATGTGTTCATGGAAAAAAAAGGGCTAATAATCAGGAGGAAATAAGCAAATACTAGCTAATCCGATTGCAATTGCATTGGGAAGGAGAGAAGACATCAGATTCTTTATGAGGGAGAGAGATAATGATTTGTTTTTAAACACAGACTAGGAATAATTAGTTATTGTCCTTGGGCTATGAGATGCATTTTTACTTGCTTGAAGTCTATGCTGATTTTTATAGTCTGTGAGCTAGCTGCTCTGTCACAGGAAATTTTTTCCTTTATCTACACGTTAGTGTCAGGCTACAGACACATCACAACACATGACTTTATCAACAAGCAGTGTTTTTCACTGTGGCTTATTTTGAAACCACATTCCTGCTTCCACTCATAGAAGATATATCCTTGGGTAACAATCAGATAGGCTGGTGCCAGACATCCTCTTCTTAAGTACATTCTCATTTTACCTTTGGAAAGCATTCTAAACAAACAAATATTCTGGAGACAATCTGCTGTCTTTGGAGCTCTCCTTGACAACAGCAGAGATACATTTTTTTTAGAAGGTTGCATTTTATAGCAGTATTAGGCCGAGAGTAATATAAGCGAGCCACGCAAGAAGCAGGCAAGCTAGACACAGTGGAAACTACTAAAAACCCCAAACTTCTACTACAATGAATTGTGTCAAGTACAACTTTGCTCATTGATGCACCAGGTAGAAAGTAGACAAACTCTTCCCAGTGCATCAGCTTCTCAAGCTTCCAAAATAAACACAAAGGTCTTTGAACAGACTGCTGTCCAGAAAACCTGCAGCCTGATCTTCCTCATTTGATATGTGCAAAGGCTAGCACTGGTGGTACTCACAATAATTAACCGCCTTCAGCCAAGAAATCCAGCAGAGTTCTCGTAGATAACTTATTTATGCCATCTTTCTGTTTCAGGAATACTGCAGCCAGTAACAGATCAGTGCTATGGGTAACAGCGCACATTTGCTTCTAGTTTTACAGGTCAGGGGAAACCTGGAGAATCTCTTTGGGGTTCAGGGCAGGGAAGGAAGGGGACAGAGAAAACCAGCAGCATGACAGGATCGGATGTAAAAAAGTGCCAATAAAAGAAAACGGGTTTTCACAGGTTGTCCACAGTATTAGACAATAGCAACGTAGTACCTGCACGTGCAAACACCACAACCCCTGCCTTTTGGAGGATGGACCATCAAATTTGTTACAGAAAGGAAAACAAGATAATGTCTGCAAGGATCCTCACTCTGAACCATGGGAGTAATTATTGTCAGATTACCAAGACAAACAAGAGGAAAAGACAAGGAAAAGATAAAACAGAATTTCCCCTGTTTAGGTGCTGATCGAGAGATTAAGCCTGACTGCATTTGAGTTGGGAGCCTAAACAAACCAGAGGCCCAGTCACATAAATCAAACTAATACACACCAGGGAGTTTGAGAAAGAAGGGGAAACAGCATCGGGTCCTGTACCCTGGCCAGACTGCGAAAGATTCTAACATCCGTTTTATAAATAATAAAGTTGCCAATTTAACACACACCGGTAAGTCTGGGGCGACGGGACTCGCCGTATCAGCACCTCCCAGGCCTTTAGTACCTCATTAATACTAATCAGAGTCGGGGCTGGCAGGCGGCAAGCGTGCACTCGCATCCTGTACTTGACTCCCGGCGACACAAAAGGTTGGGACGCGGTTCCCCGCCTGTGACACCGCGGCATCCCCCGCGGGTGCGGGCTCGGGCAGCCTCAAAGCGGGGCACCCTGCACCTCAGCAGAGCTGGGGGGGCCCACGGCAAGGCGCG
>JBAFWW010053698.1:0-18738 GCA_036873685.1 Agapornis canus | reverse complement strand
AAAAGGAAAAGGAAAAGGAAAAGGAAAAGGAAAAGGAAAAGGAAAAGGAAGGAAGAAAGAAAGGGAAAAAAGCTTTTTGTTATGACTGACAAAATCTAAGTACATTTTGTAAACTGGAATTTTTACACTCTCACTAGAAAAACTTTAGAGCTACCAAATGCTTTTTGCATGTTCCCTATGTGTTGTGCATGTTTCTAGACTCCCCCAGACCACCTCTTCTGTGCTTTTTGACTGTGTCATAACATTAACCTTACCCTCAGAAACATGGAGCAGGATCCAGCAGTCTGACCTTCGATAACGTTGGCACTTCCAGCAAAGAGTTTTAGGCTACAGCAGTGAAATGTGTGTCATCTGCTCCTCTACTTAGTTCACATAGACTATGAGAGCCTACTGATAATATCAGTTACTGCATTAATTGATAAAACAGAGGCTCACATTGACACCCAACTTCCCAAGGAAGGAAAGCAACTTGTTCCATGAGACTGTTTTGGTGTGGGAGTCAGCACGCAAATCCAAGGAAGGTATGTGACAGAAAGCAAATATTAAAAGTTTGCAAAGTCAAATTCTGAAGCTGAGGAAATGTCAACATTGTACTTGACAAGCATGCATTGCCTTACCTCCCAGTATTCTTGTCCTGCTCAGTACACAGAATGAGCAATGAATGAGGCAGAAGCTGGGAAGAACAGAAGGGATGTTCTCTGCTATAAAATCTTGTGTGGGACCTAGGGTGTCTGAGGTTTATTCCAAATTCAGCTGCCATCTTTCTACAGGATGTTGGACAAAAGTGTAACAGTAGTTAATGTATAAGGAAAGGTGGATTATGTTGTGCAATTCACCTTAAATCCTCTACTTCTTGATTGTCATTTCAATCTTAACCTTCTTTTAATGCATTTTCTCCAGACCTATTTGATAGATGTTGAAATGGATCTATTTCTCATAACCAGGAAGCCCTGTTAGCAGGTTGTTCAATGCTAATTTGTTTTATACAAAGAGCTCAGTTATTCATTCTGCTGTAGCCTTGTCCCCAGGAGCCCCAGTGGCTCACCTTAAACTGAACCATATTGCTATGCATCTTGATGACCATGTGGAGGTGTTCGTGAACGGGCAGAAATCAAGCGGGTTTTAAGCCACTGTAGCCTATGTTAAGATTTGAGTCTGCTCCTGCCTGCTCTTAACCAGAAGAATTATTAAAGTATTCTGCTATCTGGGACCTTTATCACCCGTCTGAGACCTTAGATAAACAGTTTGGTCAGGAACAAGTGCAACCAGGGTATGTGAATACAGTATTTAGGGAAGTATACATGTGCATATATGCACAATATATCACAGGCTCATGACACAGCCTTTTGCAAGAACACAGCACAAGAACTTGCTGCAGTTTTTACTTTGCAGTTGACTGGATCATGCTATTTTGCAGTTTTAGGAGAGAGGAAAACACATTTTTCTTGATTTTTTTCCCCCTTGTATTTGCGTGAGCACTGGGATCCTCACTGATCTGTGCCTAATGGGAACCGCTAGCCAAAATGCTACAGCTGAAGTGAATGACCTTTGCCAATACTGAGTTCATCTTGCAAAAACCAATGGACAGGATAAGAGCAAGAGAGCAAGAGACAGCTCGGACAGTAATGGGCTGTAATTGAGTTCTCAGCCTTGCTTTAAGTGCCTTGGTGTGATTGCCTGTGAAAGTTGCTCCATTTTATCCTCTTTGTTAGGTTCTGTCAGGCCCCATTTAAAATAATGAGGCCCCTTCACTCACTTTCTCTCCTTTGAGTTTAGAGCAGACAAGAACTTTCAAAGGAAGAACAAAAACTCATCTGCAGAGAAGAGGAGGACATTGTAAATTACTGATACCCAGGACTCTTACAGAGAGTTACCCAGGTGTGACCTTGACAAAGGACAAATCAAACACACATTATCCAGCTCTTTCAGACAACACCTTCTGTTCACAGGAGGTGCAAACGCACACTGGATGCCCAATAAAGCTGCTGCTCTCTAGCAGCTGATCCTTCTCTTTCATCAAGTGAGTGAATCCACAACACACACCACAGAAGCAGGATGGATATGGACACTAATGGGTCCTAGAAGACCCTTAATGAAAGTCATGTTTGAACTGGGAGCTAAGGCCATGTGTAGAGAGGTGACAAACACTCCTAATGGTGCATCTCTCCAGCTGAGATATAATATCCACAGTAGCCTTTGCTTATGGGACAGCTCCACCATGAAGTGATTGATCTTATCACCAGGAGTGTGCTGTAACCATCCACAACTGCTTAGGGTGCCATAACCTGTATATCATACAATATCAGTTCCAGCAGATCTAATGAAGGGACATTTTGCCCACACAGACTCCTTTTAATCACCCTTAAAAAATATCTAGGATATGAATCAGAAGGTTTTAGAGACATCCAATAATATCCAAGTGGTTTTGAAAAAGCTTTTAGAAGAATAAATTGTAAAAAAGTGAAAAATACTTTCCACACTGAAAATACCAATACTTACCATCTTAGTAAAAAGATTAACTTAAAAAAAGCTATTTAGTTTAATGTCATTTTTCTCATTAAAATCATCTCGCTAACTTTACCGCTGGACTGCACTCTGAGAGTGCACTGTTAGGATAAAACTGTCTCTTGAACATGAGGGTTCCCATTGTGTTGCTGGAGGCAAAATACTTCCGAAAAGAAGGTTCAGCCTGAAAACTTTGGAAATAGCTCAAAAATTTTTGGAGAAAACTCATTTTCTTATACATCTACCTGGCTTGAGATTTGTACTTTCTTCAACACAGCTTACTTCTCAGTAGAGAAGGGAAGCTGGTGAAATCAAGTGAGATGACTACATGCCTTTCCAGCATGTCACTCAGTTGAAACCTCTCCTTGGTTTCCAGTTTCAAAAAAGATTTGCATCACCATGAGATGGTCCACAAAACATTCTGTGATTTGTGAGAACATCTCATTGGAAACAAGGCCATCCAGTGAATGAATCCACAGGAGTTGACTGTAGTCCTTTTTATTATGGGGAGGAGAGCAAGGGAAGAAAGTTATTCTTGCTACAAACAGAAATGAGAAAACCAAGTCTGGACCCAGGAGCCACCAATGCCTGAGTTATTTTTGTTGCCTTTGATAGACATCCCTTGTGTAACACAAAACCTCATACGTGTACTGCATTTCTCACTAGTGTGAAGAAGACATGTACTGTTGGGATTACGTTTGTTTTTCACAGCCAGATTTTTTTTAATGGCTCAAAACCATTGTTCTGAGACAAAGGTGGGCATAGGTTTAATTAGTTCTTCCTTTCCTTGTACTAAGAAGGTGGAAAACAGACACAAGTCCAGCTGACATCAGTGTCCTTACTGATGAAAGTAGGAGCTTTGGGCTTGAGAGTGGTCTGGTACCTCTGGGCTGACGAAAGAAGAGTCAGTTGATTTGTCTTTATCACACCAGCAACAAACCTCAATGTCTCTCACTTTATAACCCTGTCTTCTCAGGAATGGGATGCCAAAAGAAATGAGCTGATAGACTGAAAACCTTGTAGAAAAGCCATAAATACCTAGCAAACAAAGGCCTAGAAGAATTAATCACATGACATCAATTCTAGCACTGGTCTTGCTTGCAACGTATTAACAAACCATTAGATGTCCCTTTGTGCCTTGCAAAGCTCCAGATGGGGCACAGTCGCTGGAAAAAAAAAGGGCAAACAAAGCTGGAACTCAATCTGTGCAGAAACATTTCTGCCTTTTTGCTTGCCTCTGTTGAGGTGATATTTAGTAACTTCCACCTGTTCAGGAAGGTGCATGCTTTTGCAGTTCATGATACCAACAAACTCCTGACAGTACACTCTGTCTTAGGCAAGTTCTTCTGGATATGCTGGCTAATGTTAAACTCTAAGGCTGTTGGAGTAGTATGTGGTGAGATAGGTAGACAAGCAACATGTTCTGGCAATGATCAAAAAAGAGGTCCAGCTTTGGGGTGACTTTAACCTGCAATGGGAAATGGCATCCTAAAATACTGATCCAACAGCAACAAGTGAGGCTGTCAGAAAACATGACAGGCTGTATATAGCTCGGGTAGTTTTTTGGAGCTGCTGTGGTCTGTGGGAAGGACCCTTTGTAAGGTAGTAAACAACATCATTTCCTCCCAGGAAGCAAAAAGCTGAGTTGTCTTTGTTCTGGATGCTTGCCTCTTAAGCCATCTTCTCCTGTCTCATCAGCAGTTTACCACACTGAGCATTTCCCTAAGGTAGACAGCAAGTGCAGTTTATTATTCAGTCAGAAGTGTAGTTTTATGATCTCTTAATTGGTGAAGAGACAATAATTGCTATTCCAGCTCTGGCCACATGCTGCTGCAGAAAGAGAATCAAAGCTGAGTCTGCAAGAAACCTTATGATAAGTCATGCTAGCAATACCCAGAGCTACTGCTTTTCTTCCATACTATTGCTTTTCAGGACTCATTATGCTTTCTTTCTTCTTCCCTTTCACACACTTTCCTTTTGCCATTTCACAAAGATCCCATTGCCAGTTCTCCCGCCTTGCTTCTAGCTATCTCAGAATCTGGTCATATATTTTTATGTATTTTTCTTCCCTTGTTCTCTCCATAACTTTTTTCTTCTGTGTGTGAGAGGGCATAGACAAAGCACTGTGAACTCCAGCCTTTAGTATGATATTTATTTGCCTTCTGGATGATTTTATTCTTACAGATATTTATTGTTAGCTGTTTTCATTCCTTGGCATTTCTCAGTGTTGGCACTCAGCTCCCTTTATTATACACACCAGTCAGTGAAATTTATATTCACTGCCCTCTCATAATAATAATAATAAAAGGGAGGGAACGTATCTCCTTACGTTGTGTGCCTTGTGCATTTATTAGCAGCTTAGAAGGTCTTTCTGGCAGTGGTGTTGCTAACAGAGTTCTGGAGCTATCATATTTGAGACAGAAAATGGTATTTGTCCTGCAATGACAAAGACATTACATTCCTCATCTTGCTGACTATCATATTGTCAATTGCTTGGTTGCTTTTTATTAAGACAGTGTTTTGTGCTATTATTTTTTATTTCACTTATATTGCTCGTGTACATCTAAAACTGCTGTTCATCTTGCTGCTCGGGGTTTTCTGCAGCACAAGATGTGGATGAACTATGACTTAAAGACATCTATGGAAGAACTGGAGAGGTGAAAAATATATGTGCACATAGTATCATCCATTAAATTTTAGGAACTTGGGTTGAATGGTAGTGTAGAACTAGAAAAAAAAATAATGTGCTAGTGGTACATGCTGTGCATGCATTTGCCCATGATGCAGAACAACACTACAGGGGCTCCCAGCCAAGCAAAGACCCCAAGCTAAATGAAAAGAAAAAACCCATATAGAATAGTCAGAGGGAACTCTTGCAACATCATCAGTGCCACACAAATAATTTAACAGTTATGTTGACAAAAAGCTGTCCAGGGACTGGCATGAGGTTGACAATTCCATTTTACCTGAACCACACCTTGACTCGCTCTGCTATGAGTCCTTGACATATTCCTCAGTGAGAATGTTCAGTGAAGTAGCTAGGCAGGAACGAGGAGGCTTAACATATCTGTTTGCTGCATCTTCTCCTAGAGGAGAGATCCAATACCGTATTATTGCCATTGGACTCCACTTAAGAGGGACTTTTTTCTCCCCATGGTCAATTATTTCTCAGACGTGGCTTGACTTTGGCCATGTAAGAACCAACCCATAGAAGACTTATTAGCATTTAATGGCAGATGGATTGCACCTTTGTCATTCCTTCCTTTAAGTTTTGTTCTGTGAAGAAGGAGGTTTGCATTTTAAAATGCAAAAAATAAATAAACCATGATACTTGGTTAACCTAATAAAATTACACTTGGGATAATCATCTCTCCTTTACTCTACCCAAGTCAGTAACCAGAAAACAGAAGTAAGATGACAGGGCCATGCTAGTAATAGAATGTTATTTCAGAAATATGAAATCCGTATCTCAGACCCTGACACAAGTGAAGTCTCTGTTGATAGTCTGCAGCCTTGGCTCATTATTATGGCTCAGACTGGAGACTCCAGATGTATAACCTGTCACTTGAACTGATTTTCTGACTTGTGAACTAGCGTGGTCTCCAGACAGATCTTGGGTCACAAGCCTGCTGTGCCAGCAGCATAGCTGCAGAAACACCATGGTGCTGTACTGTGTATGAGGAGTGTGGAAGGAGCAGCAAGGAGTCCACTTTCTTGCAAAACTGATTGTTCTGAAGTCACAAAGAAATTACCTTCCTGTGACCTGTCCAGGACTGCAGGAAGTCAGTCCCACCGTAGAATGTGGGGGGGGAAAGGGACTGTCAGTGTATAAAGAGCTGCCCCTGTAAGAAAGGGGACTTCTATAGGTAGATAGCAGAAGAAGTTGGCTAGCTCCCCTTGATCTGGTTTGACTTCAGTGAGTTTGGAAAAGATCTGGGAAGCAAAAAGAATATGGGTAAGAAATGTTTATGAGGAATTCCACTTAGTCTTTAACTGAAATACGGATTTCAGTTTGTTTGACTTGGGAGAGACATGAAAAGAACATTTGAGTTCCCAACAGCAAAACCTGGGAAGCAGAAAATATCCAGGGAAAAGACTTCTTTTTACTGTGCTATGAATCACTTGACACAGTCTCTCATACCTGTCTCTCATGCTCCTGATACCAGTTTTAATTAAACTCTGCTCAAAACTGAGTCTCAGTGGTCCTCACAGGAGGCAATGCAGCAGCTGCAATGGTGATTCAGGAGAGAGGTGAGGAGCGGGAGACTGGTGGAAGTCTTGCTTCTATCTGGGTTATTTTTATACTGCTCTCATCAGCACAGTACCAGTATGCCTTCCGCTAACACAACAAGCTGCACAATTAGCATCTTGTAACTGTGCCTCTTCCTCCTCCCTTCCACCCCCCTATGCACAGGGGGATTTTCTTTTTAGTTAAAGATTATATATGTAGAACTATAACTTTATGGATCTTCATTAGCAGCTACTGGTGGGTTACTAGTGGCTAAGCCAGAAGGATTCTGGCAAGGTAACGTAACATAATGTAATGTAACATGAGGATTCTTCACAGGTAACACCTATTTCTTCTTTGAAAAAATGTATACATACACATATATATTGAAAGCTATTGATGTAGTCAGTGCCATCAGGGAAGATACAGGACCCATTTCCTAAGAGTGCTGCAGGAAGAGCCAGAGTCAGTATGCTTGGTGAGTGGTAAAGGCCAATAGGTGTTTCTGATGAGTGATTGAGGCAACTCTTCTCCCATGTTCCTCATGTCAGTAAGGCAGCTAGGAAGTGAAGCTGAAATATAGCAAAATGAGAAGTGAGACTACAATGTACAGCTAAGCAGACTTTTTTCCTGGGCTGTGAACAGGACCAATTCTGTAGATCTCACATGTCTATCTTCTTCAGTGCCATTTGATCTCTAATTGCTACAGCAGCTTTGATGGGCTATGATCCCCACTGCGGCTTTGAGACAAAGTAAAATATGGGTAAGGTAGGAACTCATCGATTCTGGTACATAATTCATAAAACTTCCGTGTAAAAGATCCAGTTCATGAATTCCAATTTGATGAAATATTCAAAGGAAGATAAATATATTTGCAGCTATTAGACTCCCTGGCACTTAAAATCTCTCAGGACATCGTGCCAGAGAGTTCCCAGCCAAGTTAATCACACTGTGCTGTGAGCAACCTGCTGCAGAGTGCACATTCTGCCAGCCAAGGAGAGCTGGAAGAGCAGGCAGCCAAAGAGCCATGCTTCTAGGACCTGCTACCCTCAGCTCCCAGGGACATCACCTCTGACATCCTGGAGCCATCATGTTGTCAGCACTCCCCACTCTCACAGATTATCATCACTGAAGACACAGACACATATGGTTTCTCTTTTCAGAGAAACATTTAAGGTCTTCTTATGATACTCAGGTCCATTTGACCTCATAAACCAGAAGGTTGTATCAGTGTTTAGAAAGTATCTACTTGCTGAAAGATGAGTTTCATAGATGTAGTACTATTATTTTTTGTGTTGGGTTAGGTGATTTCATTCTGTGAGCAAGGGGAGATGTGCTGTGCTCCCTTTTCCAAAACTCTGGTGGGACAACTGGAAAAACACTGTGTCTGGCAGGTTCTGAGAGCTCTTTTGCATATTTTCTAAACAGGAAAGTCAGGTGTAAAAAAGGGAAGAGCAGAGGCCATTGAGCTGCAGCCCTTGAGGAGCTTGAAAGTAATATGCTAGAAAAAAACTCCAGATCCTATGATCCAAGGACTTCTTTGTGTCCTTCAGTATATGAACTACCCTATGCTCAGAGATGCATAGGAAAGAAAAAATCAGATTTTCCTGTGCCTCAAATAAAGGTTCTTTCCCTTACCCAATTTTTATATTTATTTTAACTTCATAGTTCAGTTTCTCAAGATTTTGCTTATAGCTGTTTTCTGATTGCATTTTTAGGATGGGATTCAAAACTTAGGAATATATGGTGTCAAAATGCAAGCACCTTAATGCAGGAATATCCTAGTGGTTACAATAAGCATAAACTTAGGAGCTCTGTGGGTGACTGAGAAAACAGGAGTCACAAACCAGAAACAATGGGGATTCAGCAACACTAGAGGAGAAAAATGGTTGAAGACACTTTGAGAAGGTATCTTCACTGGGAGTCATCACTGTTTGGTAGTTTGTCCCATAGGTTTTCATGCTAGTGCTGAAGTGGCTTTCCAATGGAACTCTGGACAGAAATCCACTGAAGCCTTAGAGAGGTGTTCATACATTGCTTAGCAGTCATAGGTGTACATATATATATATATATATATATATAAAACAATAAAGCTAAAAGAAATACATTTGGCTAGCCAAGGAAGACATGTGCCTTCTCTGAGCCACCCATGCCCAGAGTGATGGGAGTCAGGTTATCTTTTCATCTCCATTATCAGCAAAGGCTGAATCAGCTGATATTTGGTATAGAAATGGGATAAATTTCCAGTAAATTCACTGCAAATGGGGAAGACTGTAAACCTCTGTAAACTCCATTTTCTACATATGTTTTTTCAAGTGTGTTTTTTTTTAAAGTTGAAGTTCTCATTAAACTTATTTTAAATGTCAACCTTCTCTAATCTTCAGATTCCTCGGGAGAGGAAAAGCTTTTATAAGGTCAAAAATTAGCTGTAACAGAATTGCAATCAATGTCTTCAGGAAGACAAAGATTGTCTCAGTTGCTATTTTCTCCTCTTTCATTATTAATGCAGCTTATGGACCTTGGGTAAAGACAAATATGAGCAGAAAATATTGTTGCCAAGCACCTTAAAAGGTTTTTATCTGGAGCAGTGAGAGTTACTACATTTCCAGAGAGCACAGAATAATTTGTTTATTTCTTCAGTAGTTATACTCTTTCATTCAATGCCTTTGCAAGATATTTTATATTATTATACTAGTGCCAACAGATCCATAGAGAGACTGTTTACTTTCAGAATGTAGTAACCTATGTGTGTACATTAAGATATTAGCATGAAGACTGCAGAGTACTCCTGAAGGCAGATTTAGGTAAAAATAAAGGAAATGAGTCTGCTCAGACGTCTTCCATAGTCAGTGAAGGGAGAGAACGCTTCTAAGCAGGCCAACTTATGGTATTTAATGTTTAAGTATAACCATTGTCTCTCCACAGTCTAAAATGTGGCTGGCCTGCCCCATATTAGCATTATTCTTGTAAATAACCCCATGAATAGAGCATTCGTTGATGGAGTGACACTGAGGAAGGTTAAATCCAGCTTTAACAGCCAAGTGCATTTATAATGGATTAGTTAAACTGCATTAAATCCTTGCACAGCCTCTGAAAAATGGGAGTAAGCTGAACTGAATAAAGGCTACATTTGTTCTGAAGAACCATCCATCACCAGCTCTGAATGCAGTCAAACAGGCTTTAAAAGAAACACAGATTTTTATTTTTTTTCTGATTTTGCTAATCATTTTTTCTGTCCACTGTATGGTCAATATTCTTATAAGCATTAGCACAAGGTAGATTGCCTGCTGTAAGTTTATACCCTGCTTTACCTTCTACTACTTTTTCCACAGTCTAAAGCATCCCCCCTGGAATTGCTGATATGATATCTACAGAGCTCTAGCTATTACAGTGGAAACTGAAGAGGATCTCATTTGCCAGACCTTGCTGAGTAGCCTAGTAAGAGCCAGAGAGGTTAACCAGTTATCAAGGGAAAGTGGTTTGTGTTTTTTTTTACCTCTCCTGTTTGTCATACTGTGTCAGATGATGTTTGTCTGCATTTGTCTCAAGAAATGGATTTTACTTAAACTTTTCCTTTATTGGTCTTCATATCTGGCCTGGAAGCATTCAGTAAGTGGAGTTAACAGTTATCTCAAAATTTGACTTGTGACTTTATAAGACTTATGGCTAATTTGACAAAAGGTGCAAATAAAATAAAGAATATCAAACATCAAAGAACACTGCAGGTAGTGCAAGGAGAAAGCTGGTTTTGGAGCAGACATAAGCTGGTATAATTGCAGAGGTTTTCCCAGATCAGAAATAATATGCATCATCAGAGCCATGAGGCATTGTTACAGACATGGAAAAGGAAGTGAAGTGCTGGTCACTGCCAGATTATCGTCACAGTTGTTTGCTCACAGTTTGCTTGATGATATTCATCCCTTGTCTTTCCTTCCTTTGGCAATCTAGCTAGGAAGGAGCATACAGATGTTCACTGTAATATTTACAGAAGCATTTTTTTGCTAATCTTAATCTTTTTTGAAAGCTCTCTAAATTGCTGTGGAGAGGAAAAAAAAGTTATTTGAAAGGAAACTGATTTAGGATGCCATAAGGTAGTCTTTCTTCCTAGTACATTCCACAACCTTTTATTCATCAGAAAAATGTGGTCCATGGGTAAAACACAGAAAATACTCCTGCTCACAGAGTAGGATTTTATAGAAAAGATTTATCTGCACAAGATTTCAGGTGGAAAGGATCTCCTCAGAGTTGAGAAACAGCACTCAGGAACTTCTATAATATTAATTTAGTGCTGTTGACTGTCTCACGCTTGAACTGGAGTTGGTATTAGTGGCCAGCATCTCATGCACAGATAAGCAAAATGCATCTCACAGCTGATCAGGCACTATTGCAGATCTGGACTTCAGAACAGAGAGGGTTCTCTCTGTTTTGCTTCCAGTGCCTTAATTCTGTGATGGGCAAAACCAAGGATTAGGACAGGACTGTCAGTATGACACCATGGGAGACAAAGGAGGATTGAAGTCAAGTATCTTGGAATGAAGAGCTACAGCATCAAGGACCCACACTGCATCAAGGGCCAGCTTTTGAAGGAGATTTTCTGAGGTTAACAAAGCTTTATGAAACAGAGCATGGGTCAGTTACACACAGATAAATAAAGCAGAAAAACTTCTTTCAAAAACAAAACAAAAAAAAAGAGAGACTGGCATGATAAAATATTCAAGGCAAAAAAAAAAAAAGGAATTCTAAAGTGGAGAAGGAAAATTTTCTCACGAATGGCACTGCATCAGCTCAGCTTTCATTTCCACACCAAAGATGACTGCCTCATTAGGAATAGGCAGAAGGCTGTATCTGTAGAGTCTGGAGGAAAGTGTATTTAATAGGAATTGAAGTGAGAAGAAAAAGTGTGACCTGGTTAACTGTGCGGTTAGATAGAAAAATATTTTTTCTCAAGAATGCTAACATCAGTGGACCTAGCAGTTTAATAACTCATCCCTCTCCACATTATGGACCAGATCTCCATACCCTCTTCCATTTGTGTCACAACCACAAGTGTGGCTGTCAAGAAACAGCTAGAAATTACACAAAAGGATCAAATAGGGCCTTAGCTTTTGTGCCAGCCCTGATGATGTGTTTGTGTTTTTGTAGTGATTTTCTTATAACCTTGGCAAATGTCATGCTACTTTTAATTCCAGTGAGCTGTCAGTTTCCACCACAAAACACTGTTAATAGCTTTGGAGGGAAGAAGTTCCCACTGCAAATTTGGAAGACCAGACAAGCACAAAATCTGCAGTGGGAACTTCTACCTAAATAAATTTTGGAGGGATTCATCTCACCTAACTTCCATTTGATTAAAGGGCAGTGTCTATAGTGCAGTTGTATATCTGACTCAATGACCTTGGTTCCCTTTCTTAGCTAATCAAGACCTAGTCAGTACAGCTAATGGAGGCTAGATAGCAATTCTTTCTCTTGCCATTTTTTTTTCGCAGAATGTTTTCCAATGTTCCAGAAGCCCTGCCATGAGGAATATTGTCCATTCTAAAAAGGCATCATTCCTTGTCCCAGAGAATTTCTACTTCAGGTAGTCAAGACAGAAAAAACTGGGGGAAATGTGTTATTATCATGTACTACAACTATGTTGTTTCTTTCCCCTTGTTACTAAGTGACGCAAGCTGCATACAAATTAACTTCCAACCAGGAAGCGTCAGGAGGATGTGAAACAGCATTATTTGGAACAGACTTCTGAAGGAAAGTGTGCAGTGCATCACTAACAGTGGAGAGATAAAGCTAGACCTTCAGCTCACCTTTCTTCCAGGGGCAAACACACATCCAGCTTCTTCATGGAAAAATGTAGTGCAGTTCTTTTTGGAAGAACACTTTGATAGTTCATGCAAAGGATCACATTTCTGCACTGTAAAAATACTGTGGCATGGCAGATGACATAAAGGTCCACGCTTGCACACTTAAGCTTATTGCACTTAATGCAATGAAAGTACACTGAGCTCAATTATGGTGTTGCATTTTACATAAGGTAAGGACTCTCACATAGAGTTACAGATGACTGACAACTCAGTAGGCCAGCAGAAGTTTATCATCTGTCTAAAAGCTGATATTTCTGAGGAACCTAATTTTTCCACTCTAATTGTGTCTATTGCCATAACTTTGCACAGAGTAGGTCTTACTCCATGAGTGATCCCACCAGGCTTCAGTGCAAATTTCGCTTCATTAGAGGAAAACAGGCAAAATATAAGAACAATGAAGAAAAGAAAACATGTTGCTGGGGTCCTGTGGAGCAAGTAAAATTGCTTACACAGAAGATTAAGACAAGATGATATCTTGGTATCCTGATGATACCTAATGGCCTTATAATCCATGAGACCTGAACTTATGAGAGGGATAAGAAAGATGAAGATCAAAAAGAAATGTAGGACTTTGTTTAATAGTCTTGGCAAGTTTAATCTGCCTTTAAATTTGGATGACAACAACCTCCCATGTGGCCATCAGATATGTCCCACTAATGTAGCACTTTTTTGCTACGGTGAAGGTTGGAAGCAGGGTAGAGTATCTTGTCTGAACTCTGGCAGCAAAAGTATCAAACTGGCATTTTTTTCAGCACATTTTATAAAAGGCAGCAAACAGCAGCAGGAATGACAGTAAATATGACAATCCCACCTTCCTTGGTCTACAGACAAAGCTAATTTTTCATGAGTTTCTTACTGATAGAAGCTTAAGGAAAATAATGTTTACTGGTTACATTCATAGTAATAATCTCAAGTGCCAGAGATCTAGCATGAAAAATGTTAACAACTGAAAATGCTTATGGATATT
Source organism: Agapornis canus (assembly GCA_036873685.1). Taxonomy (NCBI): domain Eukaryota; kingdom Metazoa; phylum Chordata; class Aves; order Psittaciformes; family Psittacidae; genus Agapornis; species Agapornis canus. Next base: position 5,183 of record JBAFWW010053698.1, on the reverse strand, counting down.
TATTTTTAAGTATATATACATCTGTGTGTATGTATATTATTGGAATTAGGGGTAGCTTCTTTCTGGAAGAGTGTACAAGTAGACCCAAACACCATAACCTTAGATGGTGTTTTTGAGAAGACTGTACTTATTTCAAGGATGAGTCTTTGTAAAGTTCAGACAAGCCACACTTATATAGAAGAAGATACTAAGAGGTAAAGACAAGAGATGCATTTCTTCACTCCTTGAATTTATGTCTTATGAATCCACTAAAACAAATCTTTAAAAAATGTTCCAGCATATCAGCACAAACATTATAACCTGGATATCTTTACCAAGAGAATTCAGGAACCTCTCTTCCATTGACTCTCAGTAAAGTTTAATCTCTTAAGCACCTGTTATTTTGAAAATGGGACTTAACTCCAGATCCACAAAGATATTTAGTCCTGTAACTCCTATTTACTTGAATGGAAATACCTTTGAGGACATGAACTCTAAATCTAAGCAAGTACATGTGAAAATGTTATTTTAAATATCTAGCAGCAGGGACATACTTCCCTGAAAGTTAGTTCATATTAAAGTACCATGTAGAACAGGAAATTCTATTCTGTGAATGCAAGCAATGATTCACTACCAGCAACCTGTGGTAATTTAGCAAGTCACTGAATTCTGGTCAAGGCACACTAAACCTCTGGTAGGGCAGTTTGTGCTGTTGCTGCTTGTAAGGTAATGAGGCTTAATATCAAGCATCAGATGATGATATAAAAATTAGTGGTTTTCTGCCCATAACCTGTGTGTAGACATGAATGCACTTTATTTCAATTCAACTAAATCTGTTGCCCAAACAGATGACATTAAAACGAAGCAAGGCACTGTTACTCTTGAGTAGGGCTGTAGTCTTTCAGGGAAGACTAGGCAGTTCAGCTAGGCATCTAGGCTAACTTAGGTTTCTTTTATAGACTATAAACATAGTGGGGAGATACAATCATGGCCAAAGGTAATTCATCCTGTTCTAAGACAACATCTAAGAGAGTCACTATCAGTTAGAGAGCAAATCTAAGCAAGCAGGCTGAAGAAATCACTTACTGTTTAAAAGGTGAAGGTAAGAAAGATTAATCTTGTCTCAGATGTCCAAATACAAAGCTAATTAGAAATCGTGGAGTAGGTTTTCCTGAATAATTCCATGCACAGGGTAGCTTTAGATCTTCATAAATTAACCACAGTGACATGTGGAACCCCGGAAGTGACATCCAGTGCGTTTGGTTTAAACCACCGAAAGAAAAAAAAAAGAAAACAAAAGGGAACTACTGTGGTGCTCCTGCCTACTGTGTAATAAATCAGGAATGAAAATAACTGGAATTATTTAAAATTTAGCAGTTCAGATTCTAAAGCTTATTTCCAGGACAGTTCAACATTTATATCATAATGCAAATATCAGGATGGGGGAGGTGAGACATGTTAGGTTTATTTCTTCACAGTTTTCTTGCATGATAAAACACTGCATTTTGGGGTAGAGTTTCTGAAATGGTAGCTGAAATTACCATCATGCAAAATCATTTACTTAGGGTCTTTTCTCATTTACATAATGTTGTATCTTCTGTTTCAGTCTATGAGTCTACAAATGGGTTTGAACAAGTAGATTCAGTTTACTGAAATGCCTAGTCCACATCACCTTTTTATCATGGGATATTTCATACATACCAGTTACCCAACTGAAAAGTATGTCTTTCATTAATGTTTAAGAAAGGTTAAAAGCTCTAGAGTTAAGGTCTTTGTTTATGGGGTCAAACAAATACTTAAACTTTGACCACAGTTCAGTACAGCCTCTGTCTTTGCTACCATGAGAAACAAAAGCCAGTTCTTTCAAACTCTGCTTATCTACATGCAATGCAGGAGGGAATTTATCTTATTTTCTTCTTCTTATCACTAAAAAAATCACAACTGTGTGATGTTATGGGACTGCACTGAATTTCACAGTGACCCAATAGCTTCTGTCACACAGTCTTGGAGCAGTTAGGAAGCAATGTAATGCATTTGGCCAGTTGCACTGTGCTCTGTACAAAAAGTCTGAACCCTTCCTGACCCTGTGCCGATGAGATTCAACCTCCCTTTTATTGGGTTAATAAAACTATAAATATTGTCAATGGCCTTAAAAGCATTCATTCCTTTTTAAAGTCTGCTCACTGCATTCAGCTTGATTACCTTGTCTGGCAATAAACTAACTCTACAGATTATTAATTATTATTAGGACATGCTTGTGTGTGATTTCAAAGGTGTGAATAATGCCTCACAGCTAGGAAAAAAACAAGGAGAAATATTCTGGCCCTGTGATTTCTATTTGGTTGCCATTCTGTAGGATTACCTGGAGGGAGGGAGAAAATATCCATTTACTCTTCATTAACTCTAGCTTTGGGAAAGCAGCTGCCTCTGTGGGCATGTTAGGGGCACACATGGTGACTGCTGCAGAGGCCAGTACAGACTCTGCTGGCTCCACTTGTAGTGGCAATTTAAGGCTGTTTAGTGCTTAGGACAAGTGCTAGCTCATCACCAACCAGAGGTGGGCAAGTAGTCACAGGATGCAACTGGCTGTGCTGGCTGGTAGGGATCCATGTTGGGCCAGGCTAAGTGAGAGGAGCAACAAGACTGGTCTCTCCCAGCAGACTTCACAGAAGCATGGAGATGGTAAGCCACCTCTGCTGGAGACTGTGTGGAAAATTCAAGCCACCTTTATAAAAGGAGGTGGCACACATTAATGGCCTGGGAACACTTAAACTTACACAATCCCTTTTTGTGTAGAGTGGGCTTCCTGTCTTAACCATGCTGCAAGCTCTTTAGTAGCTCCTGGGATCATCAACTTTTCCCACTAAACAGACATTCACCAAGGGATCCTCTGGGCTAATGGTGGCCATCTGGCCACTGTGTGGCTTTTCTTCATTATCCTCTCCCAAGTCAAGCTGAGGAAGCTCATGCTGAAGAACACGACTAAGCCTCTGATATGCAGGGTTTTCTACTGGGGTACTGGGTATTCTGTGGTTAGGCAAGGAACTGGCCTATATGGTTCACATCATCTCTTGAATGAGACCACCCTGATACTATGCAATTACCTTAAAATCACCCTCAGCTCAAAATGGGTCTTGAAGGCAAAAGCAAATAAAAATAATATTTATTTACAAAATCCAAAATAGACACTATAGTTACAAAGATTTATAAAGACACAGGCAAAAAAATGGAAAGAAAACTACATTTAATCTACTTATCCTGAGATTAAATCTAAAGGTTTCTTTGCTTGTATCTAGCCAACAAGCTGTTAGACACTTATTTAACCCATGTGGCTGGGGAATCAGTCCTTGGGGACAATCTACATCTTTATTCACATTTACAGGAGTATCCCTAAGATACAAAAGTAAGTTAGATTTTATAACTAAGTATTCTGTTCAGGTTTCTTTGGAGCTACATGAAGATTCTTAACTCCCTTTCTCTCTTCATTTCCTCCCATCAAGGATTATTGATTCTTAACTTATTTCATTTCATATAAATAAACAAAATGACACCTGCATTTTATACAAACAGACTTTTTTTTTGTTCTTTAGTGAGGCTAGACATAAGATTACCCAATTATAGAGAGGTGCTGGCAAATCTGGATGATTGATGTCCACCTATTTTATGGGCTAAGGAATAGACCCACTTTCTTCATGAATCTTCTGGTGGTTGGGCTAGAATAGTTGTGCCTTTCTTTAGGTTCACTTCATGGGAAAAATAGAGTTTGTGTTACTGTATCCCTGCGAATGTGACATACATGTTCATGTCCAATTCACTTCATGCAGAATAAATGCCCACCACTGCTGCTCAACCCACAGTTACCCTCTTGTGCCCCTTTACCCTGGCTCTAGGCTGCAGTAATCCTCTAGAATGACTGTGAGCTTAACACTACAAATTACATACTTGTTCACAGTGTTGCCATAGGGAATGTAAAGAGCTGTGCTTGCAGAATCACCCCTGGTTTAGGTATTACCTATTATGATATGACCTGGGAAATATTATATGAATTTCATTTCTTTCAGCCAGCTGAAGGAGATTGTTCCTTTGGTTTGGAAGTAGTTAGAGGCGTATTAGTTGCCATATGTAGAAAAGAGAGTAGGGAAGTAAAATAGTGTATGTCAATTCATTGTACAGAAGCCTCCAATGCAGCTTAAGGAGGGAAGGCTCCAGGGCTCTGTTCATTTCTCTCACTGCAGGCATCTAAAACCATCTGGGATGCCCTACAGTATTCTGCCTCTCTTCCAGCTGCTGCTTCAGTGTCCCATAGGTTCTGTGCCATGTCTGACAGCCCTCTGTGAATGTTTCAGATACTCCCAGGGCATTTCAAATGTTCCTGAATGCTTATGCTCAGGGGGAGTGAATTAGGTGTTCAATATCTATCATTACATGCACTCACTCAGAGCAATGTCTTTTATTACCTGCATTCAACTCTCATCTCTGTTGTTCTGCTGTTAGCCAAGGACCTTCACCAAAATCAGTCTGTGTGTGCCAGGAGTCTGCACAAAACTTGTGAGAATCACTTCCTAGCCCAAAAGTATGGGGAATAAATTAAAGGTGTCCTGCCTGAGCTCATGCAAGGGACCTCTTGCAGAAAAAAAGAACTAAATTCATGTCTGAATCCAGACAACAGCTACCCATTCCAGACTGTCCTTTTGTATGGACCATTTGCAGTACCTGTGTTATCTTGCCTGCAAGAAATCTTACTTTGTGACCCAGCAGGGCTGGTAAAGGAGGGTTGAGTCTGAGTCTGTAAAATATAAGTTGAATTAAGATAAAATCAGTCCTGAAATGCAATTATCCCTTTTCTGTTCCTTGAAATATCTCCACTTTCCCTGCCTTTACCTACCTCCATTTCATGCCACTTGGATTGTTTTCAAGCATAAGTGGTGAATTATGGTCATCGTACTGCAGCCTCTCAGAACTTATATACCACAGAAAGCTCTTTAGCAGCGATGTGTTGCTGAGAGTATTTTTGCAAAACTTTCAGCTACTCCATGGAGATTCCTTTACACACACACGATGCAAGGAGCAGTTCAATCGTGCTTCTGTATGTATGTATCCCCTCTCCTTGTTTCTGCTTGTCCTGTTCAGACTGTGTCGTAGTTTAAATCCAGCTAGGCAGCATGCCCACTCACCCAGCCTCCCCCCTCCTAACACCCCCCCCC
>JBAFWW010053697.1:0-21511 GCA_036873685.1 Agapornis canus | reverse complement strand
AGGGTAGTCTCAGTATTGCCAAGATTTACAATCTTGTGACAGCAAAGTAGGGTTTTGTAACTGGTTTGGAAGGAGCCCTTCCAAACTGCTTCAGAGGAGCCCTTCAAGGTTGTGGGCAGCATGGGAGACTGCACAAATAAAATTGTTTGAAAACCTATGGGATTTGGATTGACCTCATGGTCTGATCAAAGTAAAGAATCTTTTGGTCACATGTATAGTCTTATTATTCCTAAAAATGCATTTTGTGTGCAGGAATAACTTGGCCCCCTTGTAGAAGCTTCTATCTTCAGTACTATTTGTGCTTTTGACATGAGTGAAGTTTTTCAGGCGATGCATCCCTCTGCAAGTTCTGTATTTTGGTGTCCGTAATCAGAGCTCAGTTCAGTGTTGCCCAGGTTAGGGGGAATGAGGGAGCCAAGCAATATCTGCAGGACTCATAAGTACCTTTGACAGAGAGAGCCCTAGCAGCTGCTACAGCTACCAGGGTCACTCCTTGGGTGACCCTACATTCATGATGTAATCCAGGAAGCTGTCGTCATAGCAGTACAAATTAAAGTTGTCTCAGCCAGTGATGGTCAAACTAGATCTCCCTAGCTCTGTATAAGAGAGGAAAGTCTCACCTCATCCCTACAGTAACATGCATAAATTCCAGAGTTACAAAATAAATGGAACTTTTAGTAATTCTCCTGTGCCAGAGGCTAATTCTTTTCAATTGTCATGTTTAATATCCAGGAGGTATCTAACCTAATCAGAGATACAAAGGTTGTCAGGAATGAGATTCCTTTCTCCACCCTGACTTTTACGGTAAAATCTCCCTTTCTTACGGCAGAAGCATTTGTGTCTGGTTTTGCTGATAGGCTCTACCTAGCTTTCAGTTAATATAGCAGACACATGTTGTAAATGCCTCTATTTTAAAACATATAGTAACATTTTCTCATAGTCTTTCTTTGATATGACCCTTGCTGTATATTATTCCTTTTATGCTGCTTAAAAATATTAAAAATGCAACTTAAGTAATGTATCTAGATTATGTCTTCTTCAGTAGAAAGCTTTTGCCTTTATTTTATTTTCGACATCCGGTTATGATTAAAAATATGAGCTCATAATTACCTAACTCTGAGGAAAGCAGAATATACAATTTTGCATAAAATTTGCCATGGAAAAGATAGAGTACATATTGGAACAGACAGGCTTTCAGAATTCGGTTAAAAGGTTGCCAAGTGTACGCATTTTGCTACTTGTGCATAAATAGTAATCTAATTTTCTGTTCTGTTTTGCTGACATATTCCAAAAATCTCTATTGGAAAAATGTGTTGACCTTACTGTTACTTAATTTTACAAGTACAATGGTTGTTATTTCCCTTGAAAAAGATATTGTTACAAGTAATCATTGTTAAGAGTAACCCCAACTATCCCAAATGTGGCAATAAAGTCTACCTCTTCAAAAAGAGGAAAAAAAAACCCAAAAAGCCTCATAGTTTAGCAAAGGCAGACATTTATGTCAGCCCTGCCCTCAGATCTGCACCTGCAGCTTAAGCACCTGATGAACACATGCAAACCACCAGAAGGATCCAGTATTGCCAGAGGTGATGTGCATTTGTTCTTACAATTTGCAAGTGAATTCCATCAAAAAAGGGTGAATCAGCAGTGTAAAACTGAGCTATTTGAAGAAGTTTGGAGGGAAGTATGTTAGTAATTTTCAGGTAACCTATCACATTCACCCAGAAGATTTTTAATTGCTGTACAAAGTTTCTCCAAGGGTTTAGAAGGTGTTAGCTGGTGGAAAGACATTTATTTTCTGATTATGTGCTGCTTTCTGGGGTGAGAAATAGGTTTTATTTAACATAAGTGAAATTTAACTAAAAGCTGGGAAAAAAGGGAGGGAACAATTCCAGGTAAGTGGGCTGTAGTAACATTTATACAGGTTTCTCTACAAATGGGCAAGAAAGTTGATTAATGATTTGCTAGAAATATTCAATGTCACATGCTGTGCATAGTCACCTTGTGAAGTACAGTTTTTGTGTGTCATAAGGCTGCAGAGAGATGCATGACTTTACAATCTCACATCTGTTTTTCTGTATGGAAATTTGAAAAACCCTTAGTATTTTTTCAGAAATGTCCTAAATGCTTTGATAGCCTAGTTTAAGAATGGCTATGATAGTGTGAAGAACAGGAATGCTATTGTAGTAAAAAAAATGTTTAGAAAATTATGTTTTAAAATACTTGAGATTTCCCAAATCTGATTTAGGCGATCTTTTAAGGCTGATGAAGATCTTCAAATAGCTTATTGGTATTGAATACTCTAGCTTCCTACTTATAATAGATATGCTATACATTTTTATTCTGTTGTTGAGGGGGAGATTTCATATTAACTATGCAATATTTCATATAAAGCATATATCTTTAAATGACTGCTTACCAAAAGATGCTACTTAATTAAAAAGAAGTAGCAATTGCTGTTTGATTGAAGCCATCTTTTGGATGTACATTTCTGTGCTCTTAAAAGATGAACTTTTTCTAGTGAAGTAAAGATATTGTTAAATGAAGGTAGCAAGTCAGCACAACTCTGTTGTATTAGTATCTTCAGAGCAGCTTTGTTTTATGCTTTCTTTCCTGAGGAGATCAATAATGGATGGCTGACATCATTCTTCTACCACTCAGAAATGAGAAAGCCTAAATGCATTTCTTTAGGGCAGGCATGTTTTTCATTCTGAGCTGAAAAGCCTGTAATTGAGTGAGGTTTATAAGTGTGATTGCTATTGGTGTGTGTTCCAGTCTGACGTGCCTGTGAAAGGTTCCATTGGCATTTACCTGACTCTTAGGAATGTTGACCTCATCTCCCAAACTGGACAGAGTGTGAAATGTCTCTGCTGGGAAGCACATATACAGAATTAACCTTATATTCAGGAGCAGTGAGGCTCAGTTTATGACCACACTGGTAAGTTTCTTAAAGTTTGCTGGTTCTGTGTAATTTGCACATACTTATTTCATATTTAATTAAAAAAAAATAATGTAAAAAGAAAATAGGGCAAGGAACAGATGTCCATCCCCTTGCAATGTTGACTTGTACTTGTATCTTACTGGTGAAGTGACTGGGAAGTTTGCTGTCAGTAAGACTGGCAGCTTTATTTGACATGAGTGTTCTGCTGCTATTCACAAATCTAAAAAGTCAGCAGAAATGTGAACCTCTGAAATGACATGTTAGTATAGACATGTTTACTGCACAAGACTAAGTAAAGAACAGTTAATTACTTGTCAATACCAGTAGCATTTAAGTCTCCAATCATCAATACAAATGGAAATGTACATAAATGAAAGTGGCAGAGACAAAGCAACAGAAATAAAGAATGAAAAATTCAGTGTGATTCCAAAGTTGTGACTCAGATCCCTCTCATGTGAGTTGCCTTTTTGCTTCCCTATACCCTAGGAAGGCACCTGTGGCATAACAGGTCTCTGGCCTTGATAGGACACTGACTGCATTATCTACCAAATGGGCATTGAAAATGGCTAGAGCACAACCCAGAGCCAGGCAGTTTGTCTGCTTGCTGCTCTTGCCTGGGTGATTCTATTCTACCTTTGGAAGTATTGCTATAATATGTTACCTATAAAATATATCAGCATATTCTCCAGAAATGTTTGGATATATGAAGCATTACAGTGAAGGTCAGTCAGACTTTGTCACTGTTGAAGATTTTGTCCCATCTACTTATTTTACTCATCTTTTTAATCTGACTCTTAATCTGCTTTCTGTCATGCACATCCCATAGTTTTCTTGGGAAAAAAAACCAGCAAAATTCTGCAGTGTAATGTATTACCATTTTCATCTCTTAATTCGAAAGAAATTGGGTAAGACAAACCCATTTACAATGCATTTGAAATGGTGCTGGGAAGCAGAACACCAATGTAGCAAGGTACAATGATTCTTTCCACATTTAACTAATAGTACTGAGAAAAAGATAAATGCAACTTTGATTTGCATTTTTTGTGGAGTATTTTGATTTTGGGGTGGGTTGTTTTAAAGGAAGCGGTGATGTTGGAGTGTTTTGGGAATCCTGGTGTTGTCACAGTGATGGCTCAAGTAACCAGGAGATGGTTGTCTGTTCCAGAACGCCGTTGTGTGTTCTGCAGGGCTGGACCTGGGTGCAGAGGTGGAACTGCTCTGTACTAATTCCAACCAGTTCTGCAAGGGATCCACCACAGAGTGCAGATGAGGGTCTCAGTGATGCTGGTGGTGTCTCTGTGGAAACAAAAGAGGGCAGAAAATGTTGGGCAAACAAAGGAGGGGGAAGGGGAAAAAGAGTCGAAAAGAGTAGAGGGAACACCATGGGGGTAGAGGTGCTCCATGGTGGAGCAGAGGGTCTCTACCAGTGAGGAAGGACACCACAGCGGAGCAGGTAGTTATTTCTGTGTGGGAACCCCAGCCCATGAGGAGGAGAGGCCACGCTGGAGCAGGGGAAAGGCATGAGAGGGAAGAGTGGGAAGGGAGGAATTACATGTGCTGCCCACAGCTCCATCCCATCATTGCCCAGAGCTGTGCAGAGAAGCTCAGATGGACAGACACTGAGCTTGGGAGAGCCAGGAGGAAAGGAGGTGCTTGAACATCTGTTTTTGTTTCTTGCCACATTAGTCTATTTTAATCAGCTAATTTAATTAGTAATTTTCATTAAACATAATAAATTTATTTTAGTTATTTATTTTTCCCCCCACCCCCCATCCTGCTGAGGAGTGAGAGAGCAGCTTGGATGCAGTTTGGCCCTTACCTAAGGTGAGGCCACAGCAGAATAGAAAACCCTTCAGCAGTCAGTATCAGTGTGTGCTTCTGACTGAAGATGAGGTTTTGCTGTGGTGCATATAGAACTTTACCTCCAGAAGTAAAATAAACCCCTAAATGCTGTAAATTGGCACTGTTTTTTAAATTGGCACTGTTTTTTAAATCCAATGTATGTCTGGCTGTATGAATTCAGTTCTATCAGAAATAGTATTCCTGTGTTTGTTTTGATACATAGTGGAAATAAGTACTGCTTCTTCTACACATAAATATGCAATCTATTTGTGAATTGAGTTTCAAGCTCTTTTATCAACACTGATTGCTGCCTGGGGAAATGATTCCAATATATCAAAGCCTGAGAGAAAAGAAATGCAAGAGTGGCTGGATATTTCAAAGCAAAAAAAAAAAAAAAAAAAAAAAAAAAAAATTAAAAAAAAAAAAAAAAAAATAAAAATTTAAACCATACAAAAAAAAAAAAAAAAAAAAAAAAAAAAAAAAAAAAAAAAAAAAAAGTATTAGAATTCATGACAAGTACAAGCAATTTGTAGTACAAAGGTAGGCATTGCATTAAATAAATGCATTTAAAATATTGCATGTAAATAAAATAGATGTCTGAGTTTAAGAAAGAAGAGCAAGTGCCATGCATCAGTGTTTAATCAGATACTTGTAGATAGTGAGAGGCTTAATCTGAAAATAAGATTACCTATAATTCAATCTGGATACTTAAAGTTAATTTAATTTTTCTTTATTGGAATCAGTCACATTTAATCCTATTGAGAAACATTTTATTCTTAGTTTTCTTCATTTACTCTACCTATAACATAAAATACAATTCAATGCTAGAAACGGTGAGATAATATTTGTAGCAGAGATATACTTATTTAGAGAGAGAGAAAAAGGGATATCTTTCACTTTCTTCATTATGGTGTGACAAAGACAGGCTACCAGAAAAGGTGAAAAATGTTTTGGGTGCCAAACTGAACGACACTCAGCATTTAATTTTTTCTCAAGCATTTAATTTCAGTTCATGAGTAAACCTACTGCATGTTTTCCTGTTTTCCAATAGAGATGTAGCAGTGTCATGGCACAGCTGTTTCTAAACAAAAGAACCTTATTTCTCAGGGACAATTAGGTAATTTTGTTAGCATGTGTTTTGTCATAGCTGTTATATTATAACAGCTACAAAGGAAGCAAAATATACAAAAGTAATCCTTAATAAAAATAAATGAAACTACTGTATTGTTTCAACACTTTAGGATTTTTTGGAATTGAGTGTGTGACTAGATTACATTACTGTTTTAAATATTTTAGGCCTGTAGCAGAGAAAGAGCTGATCTGATTGTTTTAACAATATGTTGCATAATAGGTGTTTAGTTACAAGGGAAATACTTTGTCCTCTATTAAGAAATTTTTCATTTTAAAGATATTATTTTATTATCTTAAAGAGCCAACAATACTTTCTCCTGTAATGTGGATGATATTTGGAATACATTCAACACTTTGATTCAGTGATGAACTTCATAATAAAAAAGGGATTTGTTTAGTTACATACAAAATGTGTGTACATGTCTGTGTGTAAGATTTCAAGAGGCAGCCCCTTTCCAGTTTCAAACAAAGAGCAGACATAACAGAAATGTTAAGAGTTGCATTCAGTCCTTGTTTCAAAAGTTCATACTGCTATATGTGACTGAGCCACTCTTTTGAAACTGGCAGTTAGAAATTATAGTTGAAATTTCCAGTTTCATATTTTTGTATATGCTCTTCAGATTGCTCAGAAAGCATACCTGCCAAATCAGGACATGTCTGTCTCTATTCTATGATGAATCTGTTCTGCTAGCCCATTGTCACAGCTTGCTTTGTTTTTTAAACAAAATGGTTCCATGATCACAATATTGGTTAATTGGCTTTTCCTACTTTTCCATGATTAAACTTTATGCTTTGTCCCACTTGTAACTAACCTTTTTTTATCCTTTCTGTCACCTTCTTGTAACTTCTGATGTAACTGTCAGAGATATGAGTCTTATCCTGTGTCAGGTACTAAGAGTTTTACAATTTCAAAACAATTACTACTAATACACAAAGTGAAAGCTTCCGGAGTGATTTGACACTAGAGCCCCGTTCTGTAGTGCAAGAAGGTGGTTTGTGACACTCAGCTGGATCTGCACTTGCTCTGTTAGACCCTGAGACAGGCAGTATGCTTTTTGTTCTTTTTAACTTTTTTCATTTTCTTTTAAATATTTTTTTAAAGAAGGAGATTCCCCAGTAGTTATACATGTGGCAAGCTGAGAAACTGCAGATAGTAGAGGCTGCCAAGAATCTTTCAACTCACTGATTTTTCCTTTCAAAAGTTCCTACATTTCTGATGGCAAAAAATTTTGAAGCCTAAAATCCCCAGCTCTAGACAGGCAAACCAAAACAAAACATTAGGGTAGCCAGCATTAAGATAGCTCACACGATTTATTTCGATCAGTTTTAATGACAGCCTGTATATAATTTTTTTATTTTCTTTTTTTAATATTTATTGCCTTTACTTTAATAGGAGCTGCTCTGGAAGATTTTATTTGAACTGTAGAAAGGGCTCATGGCTTAACCACCTTGAAAGTAAGAGTGAAGTAAGGCAGACTCAGATCCTATTTCAGCCAGTGTGACATTTACCCTGTGAACTGCAATGTTGTTTGAGGTATAATACAAATAAGCTGATTAAGGAGGGACATGGTTTTTAAATATGGGTTAGTAACTTAAACATGAAATAGTACTGTTAGAATATATTGATGTAGCTGTGTGATGCTATGCCTTCAGTGGCTATGTAGCATTTCTTATGGAGCCTGTTATGCCAGTCCTATATACTTTAACACTTGAGCTGTAAAGCTGTATACTCATTCTTACAAACATAGCTTGCCAGCTCATCCATTACCTAGACTTTATAACTTTGACTTTTCTTGATCTAACTAGGTGATCTTAAGGTACTTTCCAACCCTAACCATTCTATGATTTATGTGACATTGCATTCATTTGTGGATATTTTCAGCTGAACAGCAAGTTGACAAGTTTGTGGTGAAAGTTACAATATTTCAAAGGACATATTATTTGCTGTGCTTTTCAAAACTCCCAAACAGGTAAGGTACAATCAAATTTTATACTAGATTGTATTTTGGCAGTCAGACACCATTATAATTTGACAGGCATGATGTGTTGCAATGAAATCTGAATGACATAACCCACTGAGGCATAACTGATAGTCCAATGTAGAAATTTAATAAACATTTCCAATAAGTTTGCTGTACTTGGCCTGTCATATCCCCAGCTATGCTCTAGTGTTATGTCAATATTTGGGTCAGGTATTTGGTCTTAAATGTTACAAAGTGTAACCATTTTTCTGTTCTTGAGAATTGTCATAGGTGTTTCCATGTACTGTTTCTGGATATTCTGGATATGAATAGTTTTGCAACTATGTAATTATTACAGTGTAATTATTACCTGGAAATCATCTCAGCTGTAAATGGTCAGTAGAGAAGCTACTGAATATATGGAATCACTTAACCTACTTACATATAAACTGACTAAACTGATGCATTGCCTTGTGGCTAGCTATGGCCTAATTTGCTTCTGAAGTTCTTAGATTCAAAAGAAAAAGATATAAGGATACAGCCCCAGGTCCCAAGTTTCATTTGTTTGGTTTGATTTTAATTTTGTTTGTTAGTATAGATTTTTTGCTGCTACTTATCAAATAGCAACTTACTAAAAGAATGATAAGAAAAGTATTTCCTCATCTACTCCTTAGAGTTTTGACTCCTACTACAACGAGAGGGCTTTCTTCTAATTCAATGAAAAAAAAGAACAAAACAAAAAAACAGTACGGTTAAAATTCCAAACCTCCCAAAATGGCATTTGATAAATAAAATTAGCAGAACATAAAATCCTACTTTTAACAGTTCTGTACACTGATCAGCCAAATAACATTTATGTCTTGTTCCTTTTTCTAACTTGTTAAAGGTAATGATTTGGAATCAAGAGTTTTTAATTTTTGGTAGTAATCTAATTTTTGTCTTTTCAGTAGGGATTAACAGCTTCACAAATGTAGCTCATAACTGGAATGTAATTTTTATCACAACTGCAATACCTGCTTGTTATATTGAGAAAACCTATCAATAATTGCATGCCACAAAGAACATTAGCAAATATTATTTCCAGGAACTTTACCTAAAGCTGTATAAACAATTTGTACTCTTTTAAATAACAGTGTGATTAACAGCACTTATGAAATAATTTATTCTATTACCTGAGTCAAAACTGCTAAATAGTTTATTTCAAATTAGCTCTTGTATATAATTCCTGAAAATGGACTGGGTCTTGCAAACCAGAGAGCAATTGTTGTGCATTACTTGATCTTTTCATTTGAAACATGGACTAAGAAATCAATGTAAATGAATTTAATTTATTTTTATTACCGTAAAAAAAACCCACCCCAAACCAAAAAGCAAAACCAAAAGCAACCCTACACGCAGACCACTGAAAAGAAATTCACAGTAGTGTCTGGGGACTAAGGATAAGAATATGATCAGATTAATCATGAATTTATTCATAGAACTGTTAAAGTGAAAAACATTTCTTTAAAATTGCCAGAGCAAGAGTATCAGATTTTATTTATTTATTTTTTTTTTTCCTCTCTCTCTGAAGCTTTAAGACATGTATGTGGCATTCTGCTGTGGAAGTACATGGAAACTTCACTGAGGCAAAATCTCCTTATACTAATGAGTGAAGTTATAGATATGAATAAACACAGTAGTAACTTTTTCACTAGTATAATCTAATTCAGATTTGTTTCTGGGTAAAAATGATAATACTTACAGATTCGGTTCCTTGCATTGTTTTATACTGAAATTGGGTGTACTAGAACTTATTTCCAATAGAATTTCCCCAAAGTTCATTCAATGGTACAAGCAATTTTCTTCACATATTTTTTAAGGATTCTCTTGTGTTTTGTTTTAAAAAATAATTCATGATTTAAATTAAGGCAGAGCTTATGGAGCAGCAAGGGGGACCAATGAATGAGAGACCATATTCCTGCTTACAGCTTTACCACATAGAATTGAAGGAAGTAGTTTCAGAGGGGAGACTTTCAGGAAGTATCATAAGACAGCCTATATTCAGGTGTAGAATACACCTTATCTGCGCATGCCTTTCTTATTAGATGCCTGATCATTATAAACATCCAGTCGCTTTATGTGTTACTATGACACAATGAATGGCAGAAGACATATGAAGTCTACATAAACATTGCTGTCTGTATGACTGGACTCAATAGGTATTGGCTCACTTCTCTGAACAAGCAAGAAGGCAGCCTTCTCAAAGTGGATTCATAGACATGATTTCTTACCATTTTCTACGTCTGTATGTTAATTCTAGCATCAAACAGGAAAGTGACTAGCTAATCTTTCATACAGCCATTACTTTGACTCAATATACTTTGCATGGCCAAGATGGGAATGGATTAAAGCTCACTGTACTCCTGATCCATTTTCCTCCATAAGCTGCCTGTGGTGTGTCTGTAGGTTGGCACAGATTGTATCTTGTCTTCCATGATGATGGGCAATATTAAAGATGCTGCAGGAAAGATCCAGTGCTGTCTCTCCAATGTCAAATGTGTGGTGTTGCAGAAAGAATGTCATATAAGGTGATGATGACAATATGAGGCATAGTATAGTCAAGCACCTACAATTCGAACTATGGTATGTTTGAGTTTGTCTATGGTAAGGGGATGTATACAATTCTAGAATAGTTTGGGTTGAAGGGGCCCTCAAAGGTCATCTGGTAAAATCCCCCTGCAATAAGGAGGGACAATGTACTTTTACCTCATTTTCCTGGAGTTAAATAAAGCATGCCACAGTGCAACATCTACATTCAAAGTGCAAAATGAATATACCCATTTGTTCTGTAAAAATAAGAAACTGTTTTCTCCACTACTCCAACATTGAATGTGTCTTATGACTTCAAAATAATGGTGGCTGCAGAGTCACTCTGAATGTAACTTTTATTCAAAATTCACACCCTCCTCTGTTGTGGAATAGCTTTGCTGATGAAGAACACTGAGGTAATTACCGTCCTGAAACTTACTGGTTAAAGATGGGAATAAGTTGTCCCCTGCCTATGTGTCATAGAAAGAATGTAACTCTTCAGCCCTGCAAGCCTGACATACCTGGAATATCAAGCCTCCATGGTCTTCCCCTGCAAAGGCTGGGAGGAACAGAGGTGACAAAATGTGTAACCTTTTCTGCAAGTAGCCAGATGGTCTTGTTATTTCAGTTACCTGAATAGATAATATATAGCTCAGGAAAGAAGTGTTTATTGCCAGTTGAGATGTAACTGTTTCTGGACACAGAGTATCACCATTTAAATCTGTTCTTTTCTTTGTCACTATCTTAAAGAATTTTCTTAGGCATGCTAAACTATACAAGCTAAATGTAAATAAAAATATCGAATGGTACTGAATCATGAGAATACTAATAGGCTAGCTAGAGTTTTTGTGAAATAAGCCTCAGGTACAAATGTTGCAATTTGTATTATATTTAATGTTATTTGTCATCATAATGCATTTCTGGGGTGTTTTCCTTGAAAAGCAAGCTATACAATAAATTTCAGTAAATGTGACATATAAATTCCTAGGGAAGAAGATGTAAAAGACGGAATACTTGTAACACTGGGTTCCAAAAGAGATTTGTGGATGATACACTGCTGATGAATGCAAATCTTTGTAAGTTGCTTTGAATGGTTGCATTCAGCAAGTCCAAAAATGTTTTACTCTGAAGTCTTCAACAGTATTCATCTGTTTCAAGAGCCTTTAGCTGTGTTTTTGTCCATTTTCCACTTAACTGCTTCTCTCTTGTACTTGTGTCTTTACGGCTTTGCCCTACAAGGATATCCAGAGGCAGGAGCAAGGCAGCTAGGACGGAAAGCTTCCCCGAAGCCTCTACCAGCTCATTGATGCAGACAGGAAAGTGTACATCTTCCCTGTTATTCTTCCCCTCCTCCTACTTTTTGAAGGTCATATAGTTCAAAAAACAATTCAGAGATGCCTTTTTAAGTATTGTCTTGTAGATGTCTTTGCTGACTACCATCAAAACAAAAAAGTGGTTTTCACCAAAGATAAAAGACAAATTAGAGACATATTGGAATTTAACCAATCTACAGTGGGCCAGGTTCATCCTTAAAACAACTTCTCTAACTTGCCTACATCTTGAACTGTTTAGTTCACAGCTCCTACTTCACCCATAGAAACAGTCAGTTTCAAAATTCAGTGTTACTTTAATTAATGACAAATCTTATTGGCACCACAGTTGAGGTGAAGTAATACTGTGGTAAGATATTTAATGTTATACATACAGTAATGCAATAAGGAAGAGGTGAACTGTGTTTTGAAAATATTCAGTCTAAGTGAACAGAGACATGACATAAGAGATGCTCGCCGACTGGGATGATGGGAAAATTGCACAATGCAGAAGGATTTGCTACGGTTCAGAAACAAATCCAGTATTGATTGCCACTAACAAGAGACTTGGGAGAGAAAATTTTCTAGTTTCATTCCAAACATAAGTTTGTACTTACGCAGCTGAACTGCCTTCCTTGCATGGTCCTGACCCTTTGTGTTACCCCAGAAGAAAAAAAAAATAAAAAAAAAAAAATAAAAATCAAAAAATGCTACTTAATGCATTACATGCATTTCATTTGCTAAGGAAAGCACTTCTTGCTTCTTACTTTCCTTCCATTTTGTGGACAATTCAGTGAGTTGGGAATAGAATGAGTCCTTTTTGTTAACTAATGAATCACATGTTCTTTTCCAGATATTCTAAGGATTTGTCAGTGCCCTGCTCTGATTATAATTGTATGTAGTCCTGGAAGAAAAGGCTTTATCCTTTAAAGGTGATTTATACCTGTACAAAATTCATGGAAATATATGCCAGCAACATTTATGCCATTATTGCAAGCCTCATCTTAAGTGCCTGCATTTACACTGTGTTTGTCACACTAACTGCTTTGGTAGCAAGGAGCTACCTCTTTTCCTCCATCCAGACCTCAATATAGTCAAGGTCTAAGTTATGAATGTGATAATTAACTATACATTACAATTCATTAAATATTCTTAATTGTGATGTGGGAACAAATGAAATTCATCATTAGCAATTGAGTTTTAGAGTGAATTTGTGTGGGTACATGGGAATATGTATGATAGAATAAATTTATGTAGATTAAATCCATTAGTAATTTTCTGCACACCTCATTAGGCAAAATATCAAATCCCACTTAGCTCTTCTGCTGCTCTCATTAGACAATTTAAAGTATACTATTCCATACCATGGAAATACAAAAATAATAAATCTCTGGTGTAGTGTCCTGCAAGTGAATTCTCAAGACCTACAGCTGTCATACTAGCACCTTGGACTAATCATGCTGCCTGACTGTACTTTATCATTGGTCAGTCTGCTGAGAGACAGAGAATCTGGCAACTACAGAGGGGCTGTCTGGAACACAGGTATATTTGTTGTTTCTTGTCACAGAGCAGCCCAGGTTCTCTGGCACTGCAAGTGGCTTAAAGCATGTGTGCAGCTGTGGAAAATACTTCCCAGTGATGATTTTTGGAGAGGTTACCCTTCTACTTTTTCTGTCAAAAAAAAAAGGTTTAAAAAAAAAAAAAAAAGTTTACGATATGAGGATGTCACCTTTGGTAGAATTTATAATGGAATAATCTCTTGGGTTAATCATGGAATATCTGATGTGGCTACATCTGTGTCAGGAGCCATGGTTTAGCCATTGTTTAAAGCCAACTCTACTGATTAAATTTTCCCAACCTGCCCTGACACCAGCAGCTCATTCTTTTCTTCTGTTGTATGCTTATACTGGAACAAAAACAAACAGCAAAGGAGGAGAAGTTGACTTAAAAGGAACTTGACAAAATAAGACTGAATAAGGTTTGATATATCTTAATTTGCTGATCTGGTTCACCATGTGGCTTTGCAAATACTTACACTGCCACAAAAGAACTGAAGAAATTATAGGTTGAGGCTAGGGAGAGGAAGGACAGAAAGGGCTTCTTTTAATGGTAATATTGTCTTATGGCAGTTAAAAGTTTTTGTGATACTGTGGAAAAAAATGTTATCAGTAGTTCAAAGGAAGCTCTAAATTCCAAAGTTAAACAAAACTAGGTGGAAAGATTAAAAGAGTTTAATTGCAAGAATTTGTCATTATTTTTGCAGGGAATGGGGGGAAAATGGGATTTCTCCTTTTCTGTCCATTTACACTCACCAATAAAAGACAGAAAAAAAAAAAAAAAGTACAAGGCAATATTATTATAATGTAGTTCATATTGAGTAAGAATCTATAAAGGATGGAGAGAATTTCTTTATTCCTTTCTCTTCCTGTTATTTGACTGTTCTTCCTGGTTTTGAAACAGAAAGTACTAAATAGTTTTCATTTCCATGCCAAAACTGGTTTGCCTAATTCAAGGTCACAGTCTAAAACCGAGGTGTTTTCTTAACCAGAAGATGGTAGGGGGAGAGGAATGATTCTCAGCCAAGTACACAGGGTTGAGGTACAGTTAACTTGCTTGTGGCTGAAACTACAGTAGTGCCACAAAATACTAACAAAATGCACTTAGTTCCACTCCATGTACAGTCTCAAGGCAGGATTTTACTTTCAAATTAGGTTAATCATATTTTTACCTTCTGTCCACTCCATCCTTCTTGCAGATGCCAGAGCAGGTACAATTTCCATTTTTACCTTGCACTGGAAGCAGCAGTGTGTAACAAAATAGATGAATACTTGCAGTGCCACATGTAGTGTCCTTTGCTGCCTTTGATCATTCGTCATTTTGATCATTATGGTTTGAACAAAATTGCTAATCAATCCCTTCTCATTGTGTCCTTCACACACTACCTATCAGCTTCATTCATTTCCTTTGTATTCAAAACTGTACAGTAAACAGTACTGTAAGTCATCTAAACACTAGTGGATGAGCCTGTCATTCTGCTATGAGAGAAGGGGTGTTCCTGTCACTGGCCCCCCACTCTCAGAATGCTTCTGATCTCACCAGGGTTTATTTTGTAACCCCATCATGCTTTCTATAACCAGTAGGTGTAGCTCGCATGCTGAGAAGCAGAGCCATAAGAAGGAATTTGCAGGCAGGAAGATTACTGGAGCACTCACAAAGAGTCCTGAAATCTATTTTGCCTTCTGTTCGGTCACATAAAAGCAGACCCAATGTGATGCATATGAAAGTGGCAAAGTAGAAGCTTAGTGATTTGTGCTTTCATTGGATTTGTGTAGACTTATGAGGTTTCTGGTTCCAGATATCCAAGTGAAACTGGAACAGTCCTAACTGTGTCTGGACAAAGTTCTTTCCTTATAAGTCATTTGTCAGAGTCTCAGCCTCTACTGACCTGAGGGAAAAGGGGTTGCTGGCTGCTTCTGACATGTATATCACTGGGGCACAGGCTGAAACTCTCAAAGCCCCTCTGAAATGGTCAGAAATAATCTAAAGAACTGTGTTTAGTTCTCTAAAAGGAAAAAAAAAAAAAAACCAACCAAAAAAAACAACCAAAAAACACAATTACCCCCCCCCCCCCCCCCCCCCCCCCCCCCCCCCCCCCCACCACCAGCCCAGCTCCCCCTCTCTCCCCCCTCTTCTCTCCTCCTTTTTTCATTTGGTAACCCAGATAGGGTCAGATCTTCTCTTGGCTGTTGTGTGCTCTCTAGTTCCCTTGGTCTTCCCAAAGAAAGGGAATTCTGCCACATGTTAGCTTGTAAGCAAGTATTCATACGTATGGGTGAGCTCATTGCATTAGAACCAAAGGAGGATGAGAAAGGAGAGAGGTGGAAGAAGTAATCTCATTTTTTGTGTCAGGATTGCCTTTTCTCCTGGACCATAAGCCATTCCAAATTCCTTTGTTAAATGGTGAATACATTGTATGCTAACCAAATAATTTCTCCTATTATACTTATGTGCAATAAAATTCTTCAAATTCAAAGGTCACCAGCCAGACATGGAAAATGACTTCATGAATGACTTCAGCTCATTAATCATGCCTTAGTGTAGCAGTGGCTCTCCTCTGTTCATTAGAATAACATTTCTTTGCACTTTATGGCAAACCATCATCATAATACAGAACAAGGACAACAGAGTGTGAAAGACTTTTTTTAATGAGACTTCATAGCTGCTCATGGTGGGACTCCCCATCCTGTTTGCTCTTGAAAGAGCTGTCTGACAAAGGTTCAGAAGGATTTTACCTGATGAAGAGAGCCAGGAAGAGAGTTTTACAGGGAAAACTGTCAATGGGCTTACAGAAAGCTGCATAAACCTTGCTGCCCTGTTGGCTGAGCTGTCAGTCTTCAGACAAATACGGAGGGAAAATCTTTAATTGTACTCACCATACATATGACATTTTATGCTGTATCATTGTCATTTGCAGTAGTTCTTATGTTGCAGAGAAAAGCAGCAATTTAGTCTGAATGGACTCTGTACTTAATAAGAAGAAACCCTGTAGTTTAATAATTACCAATTATTGAGGAAAATAAATTGTTCATCTGAACCTCTGAAACTCAGTTGCATCATCAATGTTCTTTCTGTTATTCTAATATTGGTGTAGTCTTTAATTTGGATATACCAAAGAAATGAAATTGTTCCAATAGTGCTGGGCTGAGACAGGTAATTTAAATCTCCTTCAATAAATATTTTAAGGGATGTTAATAATATTTTAGTATTGTTCTTCTTTAGCTGGAATAATGAAATTGCAAAAACGACTTAAAATTTTGTGGACATTCATTTTTAATTAAAATGTTCCTCTATCTTTTCCTCAGGAGTATAGCAACTTGAAACACTCAAAGATAGCAAGGTTCCTCACAAAAAGAGGTACCAATCTGACTGCTGGCCTTACAATTCTATAACTTTTTCATTTCCTGTGTGCAGGGTTTGTACCAGTTCTCCCTGAAAAAAAAAAACCAACCAAAAAACAACAAAAAAACCAACAAAACCAAAAAACAAAACAAAACAAAACAAACTTATAAATCCAGGCCATAACGTGCCAAGTTTTCAACTCCCTTTGAAGGCAAACGCAGTTTTAATTCATATGGGAGGCAGCATCAGAACAGGTCTGCAATATGCAGACAGAGAAATAAAACATGGTGAGATTTATGGTATCATCAGCCTCAAGAGGTAGAATGGAACTTTATTATCAGTGTAATTGTAAGGTATTTGAAAACTATTATGTTGTTCTTTTGGCATGCTTGCTTTTCTTTATTGCCTGTGTCCAGTGTTTGCGACAGTGACTGCTATAGATATTACTCTCTTCATATACCTCTAATCTCCTATCAGTAAACTTCTACATCTAATCTCCCAATTATTTTCTTCATCCCTGAGTAAGTTGCATGCTGTAAACTCTGTATGTGTTCCCTATCTCTGCATCCTGCAATAGACCCCACCATATAACAACTGTCTCCCCTGCTTTGCTGCCATTTGTCCCTGCAACACTGAAGTTCAATACATTGATCTTTTTTTCTTCACTGCCCAAGGTTTCTTTCCACATGTGTATGGCACAGGTCAAGGGCAGGAAATTGTTGGTTTTCAAGCTTGGAGTTAGGAAGAGGCACTGTTCTTCAGTACTCCCCAAGCGTTTCTGTCAACACTGGGTGAAGCAACAGGGGTATTGAAGTAAAAGATGCTGTTCAAAGTATTCAGAGTATAAAGTATGGTTACTATATTGTTCATGAGCTCCTTTCTTCATCTGCTCTCTTCTCCAGATCATCAGGCTGCATTTTGCAGCATCGCTTAGTCTTTTTTCCATCTTTATCTCTGATTGATAGGCCAAGAAAGGACCCTTTTTACTTGTAATCTCTAGTTCTCTTTCCCTTGTGTTGCTCTGATCTGCTTTGTCAAGTGATCAAAGTCCCTGTACAGGTAAGCTGTTGCTTAGTTACCACCTGCTTGGAATTCACTCTTGAAAAATTGCTTTGTCTTGAGAAGTAGCCATACCTTTGTTCCTTGGTGCTCTATTTAAATGGATGATCAAAGTTTATCAGCCTGCTCTATTAGCACTGTGTTCTGTGCAAAACTTTTTTCTTATCACCTTCTATGGATTTGAGGTCAATCTGGAGGTAAGAGATGGGAGAGAAGGTAAGAATGCTCTTCAGTTTAGAAAGAATGTCAGAAAGGAGTTTGACAGAGAGATAATGCATAGTCTCCATAGTCTCCAGCACCAAATAGGCTGTACATAGCCAGACATCCCAAATGTTACAAAAGCCAACTGAGATATTTTAGTGTTTAAATTCTTTTTTTTTGTTTGTTTGTTTGTTTGTTTTTTACATTATTGCCTCTATAATTTTGGTTTTCTGTAAACTTTGGGGAGAAAGTTGCTTATTTCCATTTAGTTACGCAAACATACATCCCAATGAAAGCAAACATGCGACAATCTGGAATGTAAATTTTCCTGTCTCAAATAGACAGGCTCACCTATAGAGAAATATCCGTCCTACTGGCTGTTTCTGTTTCTGCTGCTCTTATTCTTTTCCAAATCACCTCCTAGAGTCAGAATAAAAGTTGCATTTGCACTTGTGTGCATGGCAGCATGCTACCTTAACTTCATGTTTTCTCTTCAAGTGCACCAATCTGAACCAGGCAAATTTACTGCAGGGCTCTTTACTAACCATGCAATAAGCAAAAGACCCATTAATGTGTAGAGGAGTGTTTACACCAGACAGGCAATCAGCAGCAAACACCTGCAGCAGCAGCAGCAAAAGCAAAGGCAAGACTTCAGGTGAGAAATGGGGTCATAAAAATTGTTCACAAAAGAGAATTTAGCAGCATCAGCAAACATGCAGTATTGTAGGTGAATGACTGATGTATTCTTGAAATGTCTTGTTTTCAATGGACTTTGCAACAAAAATCTAGATTCAGTGTTTCTGCAGATTTCACATCAAATAATAATAAAAAAAATCATGATATTTCATTGGGTTGTGGAATTTGTATTATCTAAGCATCTAGAAATTTCTTTCAACTTCAGGAATAGTTCAAACTAGATTTGAATTTCTAAATCCATTAGATTTTCTTCTGTGAGGCTGAAAAACCGTGGCCTTGCTATGCAAGCACCCTTCTTCCTCATCCTTCATGAATAAATACTGGTACTTGACAAAAAAAGATGGGTTAGTTACCTCTCTGACATGTGCTTCATCTGATGCATTAAATTTGAGCATTGTTATTTGAATTCACTTATCCAGCCTGCCACATTTGAATTGTTTGTGTGAATAATAGACATCCTGAAGAGGTAGACTAGGTATCTTGGATCTTCTGAAAGGCAAAGTGCAAGTTATTTGAGAAAACTTTTAAAAACACTGAAGGTTTGAGTATAGTTCATAACAACTGTTCCCACATGTCTTAGTTTTCAGTGCCTCTTGACATGAAATTTATTGAAATATTCTGTTTAGACATAGAAGCTGCTAACATTTTTTTCTTTCTTTTTTTTTTTTTTATGTGACACAGTTAATAAGTTGATTATAGTTTTTTATTAATAACTACTTTTGTCCTGATTTGATTTATTACATCCAGACCCACCTGAGTCAGAAAGTGCTGAGATTAGGTATAATTAATGCACTCATTACCCTTGAGTACTCAGGATGGGACATCAAATCAGGTCCAAATTCTATTTTTATCACCAATGCAAATTCAAGATTAATTTGCGAGTGGAGAGTGTTGCTCCTCCACATTCTCTCTGTTGCAGGAGGAAGCTTTGATGTCCTAGCATGACAGATTGTCTTCTATCAATAAATCAATTTATCAATAAAATAATGTAAGAGCTAAATACTGACAGGTTCTATCTGCTAATTCAGTGACAGTGACAAGTTCCTGCTATTGTGATGTGATGACTACAGTCTTCATGCACAAATAATGGTTCAGACCATGTAAAATAAGTAGTTAAGTTTCATTCTGTCATGAAAGTGTTTAAAGTTCATAGACGTTGGCAGTGTTCATGTCCTAAGTTAGTATATGTGGTTTTCAGATTCAGATTCCAAGCACTTCAATAAAACTCAGTAATAGGTACTTATATAATATAGTAATATATTTTCATCATGTGGGAAAATGTGGGAACAGTCAGTCTTGGGATATTTACTTTTTTTCCTGGAAGTTTTAAGTGTGTGCTCTGTCTATTCCTGTAAGGTTAAGTAATTTACAGAATGCACTGTAGGAGGGGCCTGGGGGCATGTTTAAACCTATTCTGTTAAGAGAGAGAATAAGGAGCAGGAAAAAACAAAGGGTCAACTTCCTGATTATTTTTAAACCCAAAATATATTTCTTATACTTTTGCCATTGTGTCAGTAGAGTACTTGTTTAATATTAACACGTATGCCATAGCTGCATGGCATCTTCTATCTATAGACAAAAGCCTGTGTCAGAAACCTTCCAGGATCAGTTTGGTTTGGGACAGTTCTTTTTGCTAGCTAACATTTCACTTCATTGCATTAAGCTTCATAATGCTGTAATGAGCTAGGTGCACAGGGCTGCAGGATCAATCCTTCAAAGTGAATTTGGATTAGAATAAATTTACAATTAATTTTAAAGACTTTGTACAAAAACTGTAATGTCATTGTGTGTAGATTCCTCTTTGGAATCAAATTAAAATCAAACAGTAAGGGATATCAATAGCTATTGAAAACTGTTTCACTTAAGCCAACGAAGAGCAAATTCATACTGTACTATTGACCAAATCCTGAGCTATATTTTAACAATATAAAAATATAAATACTGATTTCTGTGACTGTTGAACTAATATCTGAATATAGAATATATGCTTCTCTTCCACTTCTTTAGAATCACAGACTGATTTGGGTTGGAAAGGACCTTAAAGCTCATTTAGTTTCAACCCACTGCCACAGGCAAGATCACCTTCCACAAGACCAGGTTGCTCCAAGCCCCATCTAATCTGGTCAGAATAGAACCAGATTTAGTGAGGAAGAGCAATTTAACAAAGTGGTTCTTTAAAGAAATGCTTCAGCTAACCTCACCCTAAGGCCAAGTGAGTTGTCCTAATACCCTTTTCTACTGTCTAAGGCAGTCTATATATTAAATATACGTCAAGTTCTTGTTAAACAGTAATAGCTGTAACTATTAACTTAGAATTATAGAAACACAGAACAGAGCAGTTGAATTTGGAAGCAGCCTTTGGAGATCCCCACCTCCTCCCTGCTCAAAGCAGGGTTTGGTAGAGCAGTTTGCTCAGGGATGTGTCTTCACTGACTTTTGAATAGGTGCAATAATGGAGACTCCACAACCATTTTGGACATTTTGTTTCAGTTTTTGACAATCCTCAGTGAAAACAAAAGTTTTTTCTTAAGAGCAATTTCCTGTTTCATTTTGTATCCATTGCCTCTGATCTGTCACTGTGCACTGGCTTTATATTTACTTCTTCCTGTCAGTAATTTACACACACTGGTAAAGTGTGAATAAAATAAAAAAAAATACAAATCAAGATGATGATTCTGAGGGACAGCAAAATGTCCCCCAGAATGTAGTAAGATCCAGTTTCTACATGAAACTACTTGCAATATGGGAAATAAAAGCAGACAAAAGATAGAAAAAAACAGTTAAGTCTTTGGCTAATCTAAGTGCACCTGATTCAGGTTCAGCTGAGCAGCATTTTTCTTGTTTGCTATGTAATTATCACTACAGTATTAGTATTACAGCTTCTGTTCAATATCTATTACTAT
>JBAFWW010053696.1:0-10354 GCA_036873685.1 Agapornis canus | reverse complement strand
CAGAACTGCACACAATACTCCAAGTGAGGTCTCACGAGAGCAGAGTAGAGGGGCAAGATCACCTCTTTCAACCTGCTGGTCACGCTCCTTTTTATGTAGCCCAGGATACGGTTGGGTTTCTGGGCTGCAAGCGCACACTGAAGCCAGCTCATGTTCATTTGTTTGTCAACAGAAAGAAAAAAATAAATACAAAACCAAAAAAATAGAGCTACATACTTGTATTTAGGGAGTCCCACCTGATGCATCCAGGTTTACTCTTCTCACATAAATATAGTAAATGTAGGTCCAAGTACCCTTAACCTTTGTCTCCAGGCTAAGGGGTCTTTTCTGTTACAGAAGCCCTTCTTTGTATACATTGCTATTACAACCATGTTGAGTCACATTTTCCCACAACTCAGGGTGTCATTCAGCAACTGAGCCAAGACTGACACATTTACTTTTATTTAGCTCTATGCATATTAATTGTCACTGGAAAATGAGACAAATCTGAAAAGAAGAATTGACTCAAGTTGAGCCCTTGGCACATTACCGCTCTCAGGAGCACGAACGAGATGATGTCTTTTCTGTTTTCCAAGTTGCACAGAAAAAATCCACCCCTATCGTGAACTTCCCAAAGTGACACTGTAACTACAAAGTTATTTGGGGATAACACACCTCCTTTATCATGATTTCTTAAGGAAGGTGGGATGAACTCCCCGGCACAATAAATAAGTCATGGCTGATGAACCCACTGAATGTCAAGAACATATAGGCACCTTTAACAACATAGACATTAATACAAGTAGCTGTGAAAGCAGATGTGTTTAGTAAGAACACATTCTTTATCAGGTACATGGTAAAAAAATTTAAATCCACTGTTTGAAACTTCTGTGAAATCCAAATATCCAAACTGTATTTCATTATGGTTATGGAAATACTAGAAGCAGTTTTATGATGTGCTTCTAATCTGCATCAACCATATAATTACCCTTTAATTCAGCCAAGAAAAGCTAAAGATGATTTACATGGACCTTGTATCTGATGCACATGGAAAAGTCCTGAACTTGAATCAACATACCTTGTGCTGCTCTAACCAGCACACTGAGGTTATAGAAGAAAAAGCTGCCTTCTGTTTTTGACTGGCCTTGTTCATGCAGCAGCCTGTCTGCTGATTATAAAGCAGATCATGGTTTCCTTGGCATTTACCCGATTGCTGTCTGGATTCAAAGGTTACAGAAGCACACATACCATGGCTCTGCAAAAAGTAGAAAGGCCATTGAGTCACGTATCCTCAGTGCCTGAGAAAGAGAAAATACTGCTCTCTTCTCAGAATTTCTTTCCACCTAAGGTCTCCTAAGGGAGTGTCTGACTGAAGGCACCAACCTGCATTAACAGGTTTGGCAACTGAGAGTTTTATTCATATTTCTATCTATTTTGAGCACAATGTAACAGACAGCATACAAGATCGACTTTTCACCTTAAAAATCATTTTCAGCCCCCTGAATCTACTCCAAACCACATTGGTATTTCTATACAGCTCCCTAATATCTTCTCTGTATGTCTAAGACCTGCTTCTGATTTGATCAACCAAGGACTTGGCTTACATCTAGGCACTGACAAGATTCGCAGCCTAAGGACTGTTTTGCCTGCTTTGCCTGCTTCACCTGCAGCATGAGATCTGGAGGATATATGTTTTGGAAACATTCCTTCTTCCCAGCTTGCTCAAACAAAAGACATGAAATGCTTGTTATAAGTGGTCATGAGCTCTGAAGTCTGCAATATTAGTGTTGACTATATTAAAATCTATGTGGGGATTGAACTCTGATATCAGTAACTTTGAATGCTCATCACATCAGTAGGAGATAATTACTTCCCAGAAAGAAATTTAGAAACAGTTGGACGTTGTACTAACAGAAGCTCAGTAACAGTTTGATTTCTTTCAACAGTGAGCATGACAGAGAAAATCTAATGCATTTTCCTGTATGACCTTAATATATTTTATCACTTTTTAACTTGCCTTAAAATACAATACAGCAACTTTCAGGTAGAAAAGGAAAGACTAAAAAGCATGTAATTCAGCTCACAATGGATTTTACAGGCCTCAATGGAATTAATTACTGAGAACTTGCACATATAGTAATTAATTTCATGCAATTCAGCAGCATCTGCAGATGCATTATTTCTTTTCAAAGCTACTGTAATTTGATGTAAAATAGAAGTTGTTAGGAGTTTTTAAGCGGAAAAAGCTTTTGTATCTTGTTTATGCCAAAGCAATTAGATAAGGAAATTAAATGTTATTTGAAAAACATAACCTCTTTTTCCACTGAAAAGAAAATGACTTGCAGTTGTTGGTAAAGGAACTTCTTACAATTACAGAGATTTGGGGCTGTGGCAAAACCTTCTGATTTAGAATCAGTTTTCTGTTAAAAAAATATATATTTTTTTTCTTTTTAGCAGGAATCATTTATCGAAACCAGCTAAAGTGCATCATTGCTTTAAACTTTGTACCAACTGCAAACAAAACTTACTGAATATATGTCACTGTTGAAGTAAATTCCAAACCTACCTTATATTGTAAGGTATGTAAGATATATATGTAAGATATATAAAAATGTTACTTTACCTACTTTTCCCTTTATCAACTTGTATATCTTGTCCTGAAACAGAAAACAACTGACTGCAGCAAATGACACAAGCTACTTTTCTTATATTTAAGGGGGGAATTTTATCCTTTTTGACCTCTATCCAGGTTCATCTGTACCTAAAAAACAATTCCATAAACAAAAATTCGTTTCAATTAGCACTTTCTTAAACAGTGTCTTGAAGTATTCAAGTGCATTCGTTGGTTGCATCTTTAATGTCTGCACAATTTAAAGCCAGAAATATTGTTGAAGAACAGAGTAGAGAAATGTGCTGGAATTTACTCTATGCCTCATCTGAACCCAGGTTTGAGCTGGGACCCCTAGAAAATCAATCCTGATTTTTTCCAGATATTCTTGTAGCACCTAACACAAGGGCTGATTCTGCTGTAATACTGTGACTGGGAAAGAATATGTGTTTAGGAGAGAGACAATATTATATAACACAGCTTGTTTCTGTGATGTGTTAGGCAGCATCCATTGTGCTTTGGCAGTTACAACAAATGGGTTACAGCCCCATCAATTTATACCCATTTAACATAGAGACACATTATCACAGAATGGTTTCCATTTTGGAAAAAAAAAATGAAAGGAAAAAAAACCAACATGAAATTATTATATACCTGTGTTAGCACTTACAGTATTCAGCTTCAGCTGAGAGCTCACTGTTGTCATCTGTAAATAACAAACATTGTGGCAATAGACAGTGAAACAGCCAAAGAACATAAGCCTTATAATAAAGAAGAAGAGGTACAAGATCAGTCAGGCTCCATATACTTTACATCTGCTGATCACAGTCTGGACATGGTTTTCCTTCCTGTTAGATATCCACAGAAGTCTTGTGCCTAACAAGCAAACTAGATAACAGTGTTAAAATTACATTTGGACCCAAAGGAGATGCCACCACAGTAGTCACTTACCAGAACAGTATAGGACAATACAGATGACTGATTTCCGTGCAATTGCTTATCAAAGTAAGAAGCTGCAAGCAAGCAAAAACTCCTTCTAATGCATTTTACAAAGAAAACATGAAGACCCAGAGGAAATGAGTCTATAGTGTTCCCACTACAACTACTTTTAAACCAACAGGGTATCTTTACCTAGTTAAGCACAGCTGGTGAAACATGAAACAATTGCAGTGAGATGCCCTTATATTTGGATCCAGCTTTTTACATGAATATGTACTGAAATGGAGCTGATGATTGGATCTATATAATCCCCAGCTCATCCCTAAGAAAGTGTTCTAGTTTCATCTGGGACAGAGTTAATTTTTTTTTCCCAGTAGCTGGTGCAGTGCTGTGTTCTGGCTTTAGTCTGAGAACAGTGCTGATAACACACCTATGTTTTAGTTGTTGCTAAGCAGCGCTTACTCTGACCAAGGACTTTTCAGTCTCCCAGCTCTCCCAGTGAGGAGCTGGGAAGGAGAACAGCCACGAGACCTGACCTGAACTAGCCAAAGGGATATTCCATACCACAGCATCTCATGCCCAGTTTATAAACTTGGGGGAGTTACCCAGAAGGTACTGGTCACTGCTTGGGTCAGGCCGAGTATCTCTCAGTGGGTGGTGAGCAATTGTATTTGTCATCACTCAAGATTTTTTCCTTCTGGTTTTATTCTCTCTCCCGCTCTCCTTTTCATTACAATTATTATTATACTTTATTTCATTTATGAAACTGTTCTTATCTCAACCTGTGAGTTTTGCCTTTTTCTAATTTCCCTCCCCATCCCACCTGGGGGAGGGAGCAGAGGTGAACTAGCTCCTGCTTGGTATTTAGTTGTCAGCTGGGGTTAAACCACAACAGAAAAAAAGAGAAGAATTAAAGAGTGAACATGAATGGCATTTTGAGGGCTTGAACAGGGCAATAAGGTTTTTTGAAAAGGATCTTGAAACCACACTTCTAAAGATGCCAGAGAAATTGGTTATTTTTGTACTGTTCTTAGTGTCATTACACTCACTGACAAAAGGAGAGATGTATAGTCTGAGGGAGGGAACGCCAGAGAGATTCAATCACTCTGCAGCCCTAAGATTTCCTTAGGCCTGGATTAACTGCCATTTCCTGATCCTTCTGTGATGTTTATCACAATATGTCATCACCAGCCTTTAATGTCTTATATATTCTTAATGAGTATTGTCATCTTTCTCACTACAACAAAAGGGCAGAGTCATATAGCAAATGCAGAAAATATCTTGAATTTAATGCACTTACGTAAAGAGATCTTCATGCTATGACAAAAAAAGGCTGAGAATGGATGCTGTCTGATGATTAAATTGGGAATTGGTAAAAAAGGCAAACAAAAAAATCTTGTAAATCTTTCTTCCTCCAGACAGATTTAAGATTATGATCTCTCAGTTTTTGGTGCTGCTGCACATGTACAAGCAATTCAACTTCATGAAAATTCTAATTTAGAGGGCTTAAATTCAACCACTGCTCATTTTTTGACTGAAAAAGAATTATTTAGACTAGTGAAAAGTTACCATTGATTCTGGATAACCTGAAATAAACAACTGATGTGATAAATTCAGTTACATAGTAAATCTTCCATTCCTAGTTAAATACAGTATTCAGAATGCTCATTTTTGTGTAAGCCCTTCATCGACTTTGTTGATCCTATTATAAGATGTAACAAATTACTCATTAGTAACATTATGGAACCTTTATGGAAAGTTTCTTATGGAATGGTTTAATTGGAATATTTCAAGTGACAATGTTAAAGCCATAAATGTTAATAAATGTTAGACATTAATAAATGTTAAACCCGTGTCAAAAACCCATGACACGATGATTTGTGTCCTATCCTATAACAAATGAAATCAGAGTTTTTTTCTGCTTAATAAAAATTAAAGCCTCAAATCCTTGAGTAAATACTGCATGGGCATTAAATGGCTTGCCATTATAAATGTTGGCACAACAGTTAATTGTGCTGTAAACGAGGTAGACCAACCTTTGACTGCCATGAATGACCAAAGATTGTTTCTTTTGAAAAAATGGTTACATTTTTTCAGTATGTAGCCTTATTCCATAATAAATCTGTCTGTAATGTCTACTCTTAGTAGGCAGAGCTTCTCCTCTGTCACATCTTTAAAAAAGAAAAATAGTGTTATAAATTAGAAGTGAAAAAATAGAAGAGAGAAGAAGATAGAAGGTTTTGTCAGTATAATGGTATCAAAAAGTACATAAAAGGAAAAAACCCACACATAAACAAGTATGTGAGAAGACTGCAATGCATAAAGGAACTGAAATATATAAAGAGGCATATGCACTATGCTCGCTTTTCCTATACAAGCTTTTGAACCATACCCTTTCAGGGCACAGACTCAAACCTCTAAGTGTCTGCAACTCTTTGTAAAGCCATCCGCTCCACTCTCCTAAAGCAACAGATGCAAGAAAATTAAACAAACAAAACTATATTGAATGATTTCCTGTTTTCACCTCCTTATCTTCATTAAAAATTCTCACATGTCACTTTACACTGTAAATGCAGCTACAGCTTGGCACAAAGGACTCTGTGTTTCATAGTGATTGAAGCAGAAGAGAAGTAACTTGAATACAAGTATATATATGTGGTAGACTTAGATTCCTCCCTTGAAAAGTCTGAAAAGTTAAGTGAAATATTTTGCGCTACATGAAGCAACATCTCTTTTTTGAGAAGAGATACACTTTTACACAAAAGCGTAGGAATATCACATTCTAGTGAACAAAAGAAAATAACAGCTGCTCATTGAAACATTTAACTCTTTATAACATAGCAAATGTAGGCAACATGACATGCCATAAAGCTTGCAAGACATTTAAAATTAAGCATCTTATAGCACTCATCTACAGCTCCTACAAGCCATAAGCTAGCAATTTTTTGGCACAAAATTCCTACAAGACCTTCCTATATTTTCCTTTCCTAAATAACATTCACTATGAATACTGAGAATATGTACAGATTATAGTAAGAGAGTAGTTTAAAAAATCCACATTGCCAAACAAAATTTTGCAGTTTTCTTCTCACTGAGCACCAACTTCCCTTTAATTCTGCCTTAGATAAATACAATAATGTCTACTTCAACCCTATTCTCCTTATTACTGAAATCCTATTTTCTATAATGTAGCTGCTTAAAAAAATAGTGTTTGATATCAGGTATTAATACCACCAAGACTTCTGACACTAAAGACATAACACATTGCTGCTCCATCTTGTAGTTGGTGACAGAAAGCGTATGCTTATTTTTAAATCTATTTCAATTTATATATATAAAAAATTGTCACCCTAATGGTTTGTGCGTCCAGATGAAAGTTATAGGTAGATAATGAAAAAACAAAGAGAAGCTAATTTCTCTGTAGACAACACTATAACCTTAAAAATGTGAGATAATACAATATCTTTCTGTCCGTAAAATTAAGAAAAATTGTTTGAGCTAAACCCCAAGGCAATAAACAGTATTTCTTTTGACTTCTTGTAGATTTTAACTCAAACTTCACCATCTTCATGATCTTGAAATAATCTTTCAGTCTAAATACTCCCCCACTGTTTCAATGGGCACACTGCGTAGCAAAAAACACACCTGCAAAAAGTGAACCATTAACATCTATAAACCAATGGAATATACTTTGATTTGCCTGATGTTTTAGCAATCGCTATGGCCATACCTGACAACGTTGCATCTAAGATAAGGCTAGTGATAAAAGAAAATAAACAAGTTTTCAATGCCATGGAAAAAGACAATAGCTAGTAGTTGTCCTGTGAAACAGGAGCCCTGAAGTTCTCAAATTTACCCAAAGCCTGGTCTAAGCTTTCTCAGATCATCAGGTGAAAGTAGCTAGCACAAAGTACAGTTCTCTTTAATAATCGCACATAAGAGCAATGTTGTCAGCAAAACATTCCCAGTGGTTGCTGATTCTCATAACAAGTGAGAATTCACAACTGAGTCCAGTGAACAAAGTTTTCATCACACTTGCTGCTGTTGGCAGAATAATATACTAATGACTCTAGAATGTGAAAGGAATAGTTTACAAACTGTTGAGATAACTTAAATGCTTTAAACTCCTAACTTTAAAATAAAGTCAAACCGAAATTCATCTAAGGAGAAAATCACAGTAAAAGCAATCTCGGATTTATAATAGTTATCTTTAAGAATTTGTGTATGGCAGATGAAGGGCAGAAGACAGAAAGGGAGTAAGCAAACAGTATGGACTTTAGGTCAATCAGCATAACGTGAATTCTCATATTAAAATATATATCAATTAGAAATTTAAGGTTACTAATAAAAAACCCAAGTAAAACCAATCTAATTCTCGTTTTAATCAATGTGACATGTGGATTTGAAAGAAGTGGCTTATCCTGTGTATGATGACTCTCACATTAAACTTTTTAAGCAAGCTAAGAAAACATGAGCAAAATTAAACCATTCTGTGATCGGTCTGCTGTCAGAATGACACATAAAAAAGAGTCCCTCAGACTTTGGCTCTGCATACAACCTTATTCTACAACTGCATTTGTGACCAAATAAACAGATTAGTGCTGGGTTTTTTAATCTTTGCTGCCAGCAGGAGACTTGTGGGACTGTGTGTATTGGGGAAGCTAGGGTTCAATCCAAAATGATCTTGACAGAGTAGATAAATAGCAAAAGAAAAACCACAACAAGCTAGCATGTGGAACAGGGAATAGCTGACCACAGGCTGCAGAACAACCTACTGGTTCTTTGGAAAAGGATCTGGAAGTTACAGAATATATTGAATGGTCTCACAAAAGAGACAAACATCAGGATGAAAGATACATGATGTCTTCTTCCCACTCTGTTCAACATGGGAAAAGCTTTCTTTACTATACAGTAAAGAGAATGAGTTCACTTTTAGGAAACATATGCAGAAAAATTAGAAAAACTTTAGAAGATCAGGCACATAAAATTTTTTTTAAATAAATTTAAAAATTAATTAATAATTAAAAAATAAAAAATAATAAACTAAAAAAATTTAATAAAGTAAAAAAATATTTCTGTAGGAAGAATTCTGAAAATAGTCTCCAGATCCCTAAAGACTTCTGCAATAAGGAAGAAATAAATTTCTACTCCGTATGTATGGCTAATATGAGAAAAAAATACCTTAAGCTACAAGGAACAATAATTCAGATGAGACATCAGGAAAATTTTTTTATGTACAGAAGTGAAACACAGGAACAGATTAGCTTGAGATTGTGACATCTTCTTTGTTAGTGGCCTTTAAGAAAACATTGAAAAGACCTGACAAGAAACAAAAGAAGGAATAGGTCACCTTGGGGTAAGGGAGTTGACTAGGGGAGCTCTTAAGATCTCTTTCAAATAAATTTTTTAAGGCAGAGCAAAAAAATATTATGTCCCTCTGGTACACACTAAATTTCGTGCCCATTCTGTCATCTCACTTGTACATATTTTCCTGTTACATATTCTCAAGGAAACTTTGTCTCTGCAGCAACCATTTTCATTTTAGATATCTTCTCCAACAATGAAGCATGCAATAAACTTAACTTTTCTTACACAGCATCAGAAAAAGTAGTTCTCTCTGTATTTCAAAGCCACTCTACCAAGTAACAAGATAACACTACTTTTACACCAGACATGCAATTTTTGTGCCTTTCTAAGGCTCTGTCATGCCTGACAAACACCATTCCAAAGGCAGACCTCTGGGACTTCCTCCCTGCAAAGCCTAACACCAGCCAAACACTTCCAGGGATATTTAGGGACTTTGTCGCTTTTCTTGCAAACGCAATGGAAACAGAAGCAAAGACAGGATTAGAAACACCTGCATTGCATATACTTTTTCTGTGCCAGCTGCAGCTTCTTAGCTCATGGAGAAGAGTGATGACCCCAGTTGCACCTTCCCTGTGTCAGTGCTGCTGTCTGTACTAGCCAAGCACTCCTCTTGTCCAGGCAATCTGAGAACTCTTTGATTAAGAACTCAGCTGTCCCCAGTTTATACACCTCCATATCCTTATACATATCTGAAGTCTCACACTGTGACATTAAAGGCATCCACATGAGAAACAGAAAATTCAAATACTGCCTCTTTATGACAGAGTATGAATAAATAAGAGTTAAAGATTTATATTACATTAAACATTGAAGAATTCAACTACTATAAATATAGTGTACACTTGAAATTATAGTGACAATTTGGAAGTAATTGAATGTGTAAGTGTGTCTCTGCATTCAGGCAGGTCTGCTCACCCAAAATTGTAGAGAATAAATAACATGCAATACAGTTTCTTTTATACCAAAATGACACTGTAGAAAAATGGAGAGCAGAAGCAGGATAATGTGACAGAAAAAGGCAGACAAAGGACACTGTAAAAATGCTTGGGGGGTGGGAGGGGTAAGGAGAAACAGGAAAAATAGGATGATGTGCTAAGGAAAAAATCTAGCTTGTAGGTGTGATATGCTAAAACAAAGAGATTAAATGAAAAGGATAAGAGTAATGGGGAAGAATAACATGAGAACACATATGACAAAAGAGAATAAAGCAAACAGAGTAGTAAACAGAAAAGAATCTCTAATACAGTACAGACATAAAAAAGTAGTTCAGTGCTAAAAGAAAGGAAGGGAAGACTCAGGTAGGCTGGACATTTCCTTCTTGAGACAAAGACACTTCTGTGAAAATGGCACAGGAGCAAGTGTGCAAAAAACGAAATACCTGAGGAAACAATGGGGGAAAGGTAAGAAAGTGTCCTGGGTTCAGCAATAGCAGTCAGTTTTTCTCCTCCTTAGTAGCTGGTG
>JBAFWW010053692.1:10396-22570 GCA_036873685.1 Agapornis canus | reverse complement strand
CCCTCTGGAAGCAGGGGAGGGCAAGAAAGAGGGGTTGAGTGAGTGAACGAGCTGCTTGGCTGGGTTTAAACCACAACAACTCATATATAACTCTAAAAATACTGAAATTTTAACAGATCACAGTTTGAAATTGATTTTGTTCATGATATTGCTTTGTTTTGTCTAGCATTTGCACATACAACAATGATCAGCAACTAAGTTTGTGGGCTTCATGTCCCTCTGAAATAGCTATGACTAGAGGAAGCCTGTGCACAACTATTATGATTTTACCAGCAAGCTGTGAAATGGGCTTTTTCTCCTGCTTATTCCTTGGCTCCTGTTTGCCTGCTGTGGCCACAACACCACTCCATACTTCACCTGCTACAAAAAGTGGCATCAAATGTGAAGTGACTGTAGGAGGAAAACTCATACGGGTTTTATTTTATGTAGATTATCACAAGTCCACCAATTCAGAGTGGAAATGGTACTATTCCTCAGCTAAACATGCAAAAGATCCTTCACAAGGTCCCAGAAACAGACAAATTCCTTAAATTGTCAAGCTCTCCCCTCCCTGAAAAATTTCATAAGTTCCATTCCTTTAGGTCATACATTTTTAGCCTTCTTGCTCAGTTTAAGCACTGCCACCCATGCTTTCTCATGAAAACAGTATCTGTAGAAAACACCTAACAGTTCAACTTTATGCTGCACTAAAAAACATTCCCAATCTTTTCTTTCAAAAATAAAAAGACTAGGTAGAAATTTTCATATTTTAGGTGGCAGCTGCTGCTGCTAGCTGCAGTACAGCAATACATAGAAGCTGAAATTATGAGCCAAAATTTAGTCTTTAAAATTGAGTAAACAAGAAAGCAAGTGTCTGGGAGAGAACTCAGGCTACTATTTTTCCTACAACTGAGACTCTCAAATACCCTCAAAAACTCTCAAATACTGCAAAGCAGACAGCAAATCACAACACCGGAATAAGAATTATTGAGCAAAACAAAAATTATTCTTGGAGCAGGAATTTGCAAATACCTGTGCGTAAAATCATGACTCCTGTAAGTAAAACTAAACATATGCTCAAAGGTTCCCAGGGTTGGGACCTCAACCTACTTCATCGCTTTACATATTTTGTTTTGGGCAATGTCACGTGAACCAAAAACTTCCCTGGACAGTCTGTCCCTATTCAGGTATTTAGGAACAAGTAAAAGGGCTTCTATTAGTATACACGTGTGTCTAATTACTACATCATTGCAGAAATGTTGACTGTAGCTACTGAATCTTACAACACTTTTAAAAGAGGAGTTGTTAACTGTGTATCAGACTGGTATTCTCATGAATACATCAGTGGCTTTGTGCCCAAAATGCTTTCACAGCTTTCAGCATGATGATAAGAAAATAAATTGAAAAAGTCACAAAATGGACCAGGCTATGCTATTTTGTATTAAAATTATTATTACACTTTTTTCTTTTTTTAATCTCTTCTCTTTACCATTTTTTACCACATTTCCCAATTATTTAAAATTATGCTTTAACAACATTTCTTACTTAATGATGTTGCAAATGGGGATAAATATAAAAACATATGGCCTTAAAAAATTTTTGACTTTCTGTTTTCTTAGAGATTTTGTACAGCAAATCACACCAAGCCTTAAACCAACTGAAGAAAAATACACAGCATTCCTTTAATTATTTTTAAAGTATTTTTCTAATTAATGAAAGAATTCTACAATATAGTTTAAATTAATGGCAGATTAATTCTTGATAATGATCACATTTATTTCAACTAACTGTGAAGAATTTGAGACTTTGCTTGGTTTAATGTTCTACCTACAGCATTAATCCTTCTCCTTCTTCCACATCTGTCAGCCTTTCAACTATTTTTTTTCGTAAACCTTCTCCTAAATTAATTTATTCCAAAACATTTATTGTTTTCAACTTGTTTCACAATTACATGATTTTATTTCAGGCTGAGGTCTTAAGCAGAGCACCCAGCCTGAGCAGTTAGTTCCAGATGGCAGACAGCTGTGAAAACATAGAGATATCTAATCCTGCAGCTGAACAGCAAACCCAGTGCCAATAGCTGGAGAGCCCCCCTGTGTGTCTTTAATAACTTCCAACATTACAGGCAAAGACAAGCTGTTAAATTACAGAAAAATACTCCACTTTTTCCTTTTAGGTACTCCACTGAAGCTTTCTGCATGGGCATTTCCACACTCAATCACTCCTCTGATTGCAGGGTAGACTATCAGCAACAGGACAGGCTTTTTACTACCAGTCAGGCAGCAGCAGCAGTTTGCTCAGGGCTGTGTGGGGGTCACCATGCGATCACCTACCCCTGCACAGAAGCAGTGGCTGTGTCCAAAGGGGGGCTTTGAGCTCTCTGTCAAAGCAGGGGGCTCTAGCAGAGGCTGCCAGCAGCCATTTAGCCCAGGCAGTTGGACAAATCACTATCAGATATTTGCATGCGTTCCAGAAATTCATCCAGACATCAGAGTTCGGACTTGTACTTACATCTGAAAGCCTAGTTCTCTTCAGGTGGAAGAGAAACAGAAATGCATCCCTTGCTGACAAAGCCTATATCCTTCCCTGGAAGCAATTATACAAACACTAACCAAGTAGGTATAATGTATTGCCACTGCTGTTCCCCAATATGAGAAGGTACCATCTTGGGTCTAGAAATAACATTATTCACTCATGTCATGCTTTGTGCAAGCTGAAGGTATATGGTTAATATACCTGGGACTTATTTTCCTAACTTAATGAGAAAATCTGTCTGATTTCTCCTCCAGAGTTTGAGCACAGCAGATTTGTTTGACTTCCCGATTGACACCATCAGCACAAATACATTTTGTCATCAATAATACTAGAAATATGTAATGCCAAATGCAGCCATGATTTACCCTTATACAAGTTTTAACAGCCCTTGAAAGTAACTTTTCAAGATAAAACTTAATACCCAGTCCTTCCAGTACCTAAAGGGGGCTTTAAGCAACCTGGTGCAGTGGCATGTGTCCCTGCCCACAGCAGGTGGGCTGGAACTAGACAATCTTTAAGGTCCCTTCCAACTCAAAACCACTGTGTGATTCTATGAATCCAGCATTTTGTCTTGAAGGAAAGAAATGGTAAATTGTAACTAATGGTATGACTTGTTATTACAGGGATTCATCAGAACAAAGAACTATTTCAAGGAAGGTGCCAACCAAACTCTGAAGCTACTGAGCAGGTATAGCTGGAAAGGAAAGAAGGCATCTATATCTATTTGCCTTTGGTTAGGAAAAAAAAAAATAAATATCTGTACAACAAGCACTGGCCTCTTCCTGTACAGGTAAGTACCCTACATCTGAACCGAGGAAAACATAAGATTCTTCCATGGATTCTCTGACCAACAATCATATAAATAACTATTCCAACATGGAATAACTTCAGCACTCCCACTTAATACTCCAGGAACACAACAGTCTTCCTTAACTTTCACATAGACAATATGAACTATGACAAGACTAAGCAAATTCTGATTATGCCTAGGCATTCAGGCATTCAGGAAATGCTTCTGTTGCAGAAACCTGGCAGTTGCTAATGACAGTGCTAAAGATATCAGCCTAAAGCATCTTCAGGCAGCGCATCTCTGTCTATATTCCTGTGTGACCTTGACAAGGACATACAGTTCACTGCTCTTTGGACTAGCATAGGTGCCATCAGCACCCAACATTCTGCTTAACAGACCACTCAACCACACTTTTTGCACTATGCAGAGGGGTAAGTATTTTCACTCATGCAGAAATAAGTGTCGTCTTGTGCCTCACACAGACAGTCTGGCTATCCTGCTAACTCCACCATCATCATGGCTGAAAGCTACCTCTTAGCATAAGAGTTATCAGACTTCTTCACTTCCTAAGCATATGGCAAAGTTCCATCCCTTCTTCCTGTGATGCTGCCAGCTAATTAGCTCGATAATTAATTCTTCAAAAGCTTCAAGATGTTCTTCCATCTGGGCTTCCCTCTTGCCATTTGTTCTGTCTCCTGCTTTGCCATACATTAACCAGGGCCAAATTCAACTGCCCTTAGTTAGATTCGTCACTAAAATTTCCAGATGAAACATGTTTTCTTGCTAAAAACTATTAATACAAATAATATCAGCTATTTATTAGACAGAACAAAGTCAAATAAAGAACGTTGTCTTAGTGGCTCAGCAGATGTTGTACTCTGGTCTTCAGAGATCAAACCATGACTTCTCCAGTTTCAGGTACAACACTAAGTTGGCACCACACTATTTTCCAGTTTAATGTCATACTGGGAAGACAAAGAAAACCCCATGACATATGCAGCAGCTGCATTTCTCCCATGTTGGGGCATGTGGTGGAACAAACATGTAGCAATGGGGGAATCACAGAAGCACAAAATCACTTAGGTTGGAGAAGAGAGAGCCTTAAGGTCATTGAGTCCAACTGTTAACCCAACACTGCCAAGTCCACCACTAAACCGTGTCTCTAAGAATGAAAATAACTTGTTATGCTACCTAGACAACAGCTAAAGGAGTGCAATATGTAAATACAGTTTAAATAGCTTTCATATAGCCAGTTTACACAGCTGTTAACTAGCAGTTAAAACCCAGAGTTGAAGAGTAGCACAACTGAGTGGCACAGAGCCCTCACACTTAAATGTTACAAGGAAAAATTAGCCTGAAATTAAATAGATTGATCAAAATTTGACTGACAATGCTTTTATTGCATGATAATATATATGCATACATATATATTTTATATACCTGAAGAGTCAATGTTCTTTGCTTCTTGATCAACATGCTGCTCCATATGCAAAGTTCAACACAAACAAGTGATCTTAAATAAACACATAAATAAGCAGCGTCTTTAATCAAGTAAGTTTAAAAGCGTTTTTAAGTGATTTTTAGAAAAAAAAAAAAAAAAGAAGCCTTTCTAATTCCTACTGCTGCTTTCACCAAAATTATGGAAAATGCAGACATCTTTTGATTTGTAAATAATATTGGAACTAACTTTGGATTACAGGAAGAAATTAAATTCAAACCCCTGCATCCACATGGCAACTATTTGGTTGTGACTTTTCAACATTTGTTGTCAAGATAAGAAGTTTGTCTTTCATTTACTTACTTAGCATATTTGTTTTTACTTTCTGGTTCACAGATCTGAGAAAATATACAAATAGCTCTGCTTCAGAAACTTACAATTAGTTTTCACCAATTTAAAAATATTGCAAATCAGCCACAGTATTTGGCAATGTATTACCATTACAAATAAATAGCTGGTTGGCATCTCCTGCACCACTGCTCAGTGTCATCCAAAGCTCCAAAAGACACATTTTTTTCTAATAGAGCTACCAATTACGTTATTCATAGTCACAGTGTAATAATATGTTCTCTTATTACAATCCAAATTGAACAAATATTTTCTTGCCATCTGTGATGTTACTTACTATACCCCTGGGACTTACAGACTTACACTGAGATTGCCAGACCATTATTATACCACTGCTACAGAAGATGAGGACCCCTTTCTGCCTTTTTCCCTTGCCAAAATCTTATTTAGTTGAAGCAGCTTCCCATTGAAGAACAAGGTGTACTTAAGATTACATGCTGTGTGCATCAATGCAACAAAAGTATAACTGCTATTTTCTTTTTTTCCTCTTACAGAAAAAAAAAATGCTCCTTTTAGGAAGAAAGCACTTTCTATTGTCATCCAGATGAACTGGGCATATGGCATTATATAGGAACAGCTGTCTATTATACCCAGTTAGAAGTTCCATGATGGCAATCCAAACCTCTTGGTCCATATCAGGGCTCCTCTATGGCCAAGAGCCAGAGGCCACATGCTGCAGTGAGCCACAGAAATCCTTCAGATCTCTATTTGACTGCAGAAAAGAGGTGGCTTTTCCTGTATTCTGTGATGAACTGGTGTTTCTACCTACAGCTTGAGGCTCAACACATATCTTCAACATAACTGTACTGAACAAAGTGCTGGCACAATCATCACTCAAACTGTTCACAGGCTGCATGCATGGTAAGGATGATGTGTGCACCACCAATCTTCCCACAACAATGCTCTATATGCTGGTGTTTCCAAGTTAGGTGTCAATTTACTGTTCCATAAATGTGAAAGTGAGATCCGTTGTATACAAAAGCTCATGGGGCATCCAGGTTTCTAAGGGACACTCTGCACATGTTGGCAAAGTAGCAAGATAAAGGGTCAGCATCTACCATTCTTGCCCACAGTACTAAGCTGTGGTAAATGTTCCATGGTAATGAAGTGGGACACTCACACATTGAGAAGCAAGTAAAACGCAAATGACAAACTATTACCCAAACAGTTATAATGCATTTCACTAGTGCGACTGATTATTCTGCTGATGTGTTTCTTACAGGTCCTGCAGCAATCTCCAGAACCAAACAGAATTACTAAATTTGGGTAATATAAACCAGGAAAGTTTCATATAAACCAGGAAAGGCTTATAAACCCTTTACAAGTGTGAATTTTGGATGGTTAGAGTATTCACTACTGACTTTTTCAGTTACAATTAGGCAGACTTTTTTCAAAACCCTTTCCTCCTCCCCCCCTCCCGTTCCCCCCCAGTCTTACAAATTTTCTATCCAGATCACGTACCTTACAGCATGACTATTTAAAAGTTTTATGGAACTCTATTGCAAAGCAGGTTTATATCCCTTTCCTCTATATTATACATTTAGTCTATTTATATTGTGAGCTCCCACGTACAGGGACTGCAGACTAAAATGTCTGATACAGCTTGCAATACAGCTTGCAATACAGCTGCTTTGCAAGT
The DNA here is from genome assembly GCA_036873685.1 of Agapornis canus. Taxonomy (NCBI): domain Eukaryota; kingdom Metazoa; phylum Chordata; class Aves; order Psittaciformes; family Psittacidae; genus Agapornis; species Agapornis canus. Next base: position 15,781 of record JBAFWW010053692.1, on the reverse strand, counting down.
CTCCAGTAGTGCAGAATGGTTCTGATCTCCTCTCTGCAGATTTTTTTTTTCTTTGCAGGTCAGTCTATACTGCCATAAAATTTTCAGAGCTGTTCAGCTCTGACTTGCTTCAGCTCTCACCCCATAGTTCCACAGACCGCTAAATCATGCAGCTATTGGGCATAGCTTGTACCATCAGCTACCAAAGCAAAGCATGACAGTAGACAAAAATCTACCCTTATATGATCTATGTTTCAAAATCATCAGACACATTGCAAATGAGGCAAGAAACAAATAATAGATAATAACAAAATTATTATAATTGTAAGCAATAATAACTATATTCACACCTAAAGGTACCAATTTTCTATATATTGTGATTGAACCAGACAAGCATTTTCTCAGAGGAAGCTTTCAAACCTTTTGATTATGTTGTAAATAAGGTGGAGAGGAAGTAGCTGTTGATCAGTGCGAAACATGGAGACCTCAAAATGCATATATCCCAATGTCATATTGCTGCCTTTTTTTATCTCAGTTACAATATGTTAATTTTATTTTTGCAGTCAAGCTGCCAGACATAGAATGAACAACTGAAGCACCACTTTTCTGCTGTCTAGATTAATGTCACAGCATCACAGCAATGTGTTAGCACAATTGCTTCTGAACAACTGCAAACAATCTACAAGGCTATTATATTTAATTGCTATTTAGATAGTTTATAAATCTACTGTAAACAATAACCAGAATGCACTCATAATGCATCTGTAAGATTAGCTACTAATGTAATGAAATAAACCAAGCCATGAACAAACAGAGTATCAGCAACTCCATGATAACTCTGATGTTTATGTCCTTGATTTCCAATAAAAGTGAGGAAGCATTGCCCTCTTTTATTTAGACACACATTAATTATGTTGCCTTTCCAATGATATTGAATCACGACATTCGCTACATTCACACCCTGTTTAATCCTTTTACTCATCAGTGCAAATGCTGTGCTGTATGCTGTGTAAACACACATTTAATATCTGAACTATGACCCACACAAAAAGCTACTTTATAAATCTTTGTGACTGCACAAAAGATTACAGTAAGATTGCCAAGCTGATCATCTGGATCTACTGCTTCCTCTCTCTGGAGCTGCCTGAAGAACTACACTGGCTGCAGCACTGTACAAAATGTCTTTGAAGGATTGGACTGCTCAGCCCTTTGGTCTTCACCTATGTAAGTGATGTGTATAAGAGACTTATCCACAAACAGTGTATGCTCAAGAACTCTCACACCTTGTTCCTCACGTTTACTGATAGCTTCTGACTAATGAACCAGCATGGAAGACCACAGACAGAAATGTCACTCTTACACGCTTGAGTTGCTCCTACAGACTTATAATAAAATCATAATCTGCCCTTATCATAGAATCTTTTTAAAATGATCTCTGGTATTTTAAAGACTCATCTCACATTCATATCAAGCATTCAATTGTGTCCAAGCTGCTCAATCCATAACAGAAACTAAAATTAATTTTTTTCAACGTAGTTATTCTGGAAGAAAAAAGACTATGTTGGGAGTTGGGAAAATATCTAAGATAACTACCTGGGCTGGGTGCCGGAGCAGGAATTTTCTTTATCTTCATTGACAAAATGTAAGTACAATCCTAACAGCAAGGACCAAAGGATAAAAAAGGCAAAATTAAAAATGCTGTGATATGAAGTCAAATTTACTTTTTCTACTATTCTTACAGTGGTAGATGATCCCTGAGATCACTGTACATTATTCAAATGCTGAAGCAGATCAGGATGTCTCTGAGCACCTTCTACATGAGAAACCCAAGCAAGGTTTAACACAAAGCTTTGTCCTTTCAGCTACTATTGCTGACACAGCCTATCTCATCTTATGGCATGGGCCTTTGCCTCCCCAATGTCCACAGTGTTCTGCTGTCTTTATGATGGGCCAACATTTTAGTGGATGACATCTGCTTGTACAGACTCCATAGCCATTTACCACTTCACACAGATAGGGCATTCCATTCAAAAAAAAAAAACAGTTTGTCTTAAACTATTTCATTAGGAATGACACAAATAAGAAAGAAAATTCTGACTTAAATCTTGAAACAGAATTTTGGTTTGGGAATGTTCAGAGTCTGTGAAGCAATATTTGAAAATAACTGTTCACTTTCTTCCCACACAAAACTTCTGTCTTCTATTTCACTAAATGCATTGGCATGTGCTATAAATGATGAAGTAAAAATGTGCAATTTGGTAATAATATCTATATGACCAATACCTATTAGTAACTACTGATCAAGTGCTGTTCATACACATAACATGTTTACATGAGCACATGAATAGTATGAGTGTAGTGCTACTTCACCACACCCTAGACCACAACTAAAGTGATAAATATTTTGATCTGTACAGGTTTCTGTCTTCCTCATTAATGCTGCTTCCACCAGCTTAAAACAGATCTTTCTAATACCAGTTTGTTTCCACAGAAGTAAGAGTTTTAAGTGTTGGCTGATCGCTGGGTCCTTCAGCCTTCTTTCCTCCCTGCCAATCCATGCTTTGTTTTCTCCTGCAAACCAACAGAATACTTTTCAATCCTTGTTTTCCAGGACTGTCCTGGCCCTGGAGCTGCCAATGAATATACAGTCCCCACAATTAGACATCCACAAGCAGTCCTCTGCATTCCACTGCCTGGCTTAGGCTGAGTCAACATAAAAGCCTAAATCACTTTAACACAGTGCAGCAGGAGTTTAATCTGCTGTGAACCTACAGGGTAAACACAGTGGCAAAGCTGTAACAACCCCACTGCAGAGAAAAAAAACACATGCAAGGGCATTTATGGGTTGGTAATAATGGAATTCAATATCTCTCTTTCAAGTAGGACTTGGCTAAAATAGAAAGAACATAGAAAAGCATTGAACACTCCCAAAGATGTGTGGTCATAATCTGGGGATTTTTACTCTTTATCACAGTGAGTCATGACATCACCATCCATGAAGTATATACAGTTTTTGTGGTGTTTGTTTCTCCTCCCTCCACACTCCCTTTAAATAACAACAAGGACCATCTAACTTGATTGTTACCACTGGCTAAAATCCTGGTTGACACATGTAAAAACAACATTGATCTAACCTGGGCCAGGATGTCCTACCTTGACCATTGCAACAACTGAACTAACTTTCAAGGACATATATCACAAGGGAAAAGGGAGGTTCAATCCTACTAAGAGGGGAATCACTGCCACTTCCACTGACAAAAATCTCTTTTTTTTTTTTTTGATGGACAGTATGTATCAAATGAGAAAATAAATGTTACTATACAGCAACATAACCTATCAATAGAAGAGCCAGAGAAACCTTGCCACACAGCTAGAGTTCAGGTTTTTTTTCTATGAGGTTGGTTAATCCCTTTAGCTTGCTCTTAGCTGAACATCACAGGGACTAAGAGTCTTCTGCAAGTCTCCTGCAAAAATTTTACAAAAGGTAAATAAAATTTGTGTTTACCATTGGCTAAAACAAACTCTGCCTTAGAAACTGAACCACAAGTCCACTAGAAACATCAGTTCTAACTAGCCTTCTCTTTTGACATGTTGGTGCCTTACTGCATGGAACTTCCGCCTTTAAAAAACCCTAGGTGGTAAGGGGGCAATAGATCATACATCTGGTTTTCTTAGCTCATAGATAAAATTCACATTTACAGTACATTACCAAAAGATGAATACAGTAAATTTTCCACCCCATTCTCTGGTACATCAATATTAATTTATTTATTTTTTTATATGAAATATGAAATGACCAAGTTATTATACAATCCATGGACACAGGTAAGTCTGCAATGCTTTTAGATTTTGGAGTTAAATGAAAATATAGTCCATATAAAACTTCTTACCTAATCCTTCCCAACTCTGTTTTAGAAAAAAGTTCAATCAGATTTTGACCTCTTTTCTCATGAACCATGTATTTAGTTTGCATTTTAGACTTCTTAAGTATAATTTTCTTGTTTCTGCATTATATAAAGTTACGCAAATTTCACGCAAGAAGCACAGCAGTCCTATTTTATGAGCCACTGGACCTGCAGTTAATATAGCTAACAGACAGAAGTGTGAATATTCAGATATGCTTTGTTACACATACACATGCTGAACAACATGATAGTCTAAGACGTGTTGCTATTTTCATCTTTGTCTGCATGCTGCTGCACAGAAATGTCCTGCTGATTGCTCATATCAAATGTGTGTCTATGATTGCTTGCATGTGTCTTCATGGGACTCTGTATGTGTGCGTGTGTGTGTATATATATATATAGATACACATACCAATATCTATGAGAAAAAATAGTGCTCTCTAACACAATGATATATCAAATTTTTGATATATTCGCTTACAAAATAGTTATTGATATGAAAGTGGATAGAAAAACATACTACCTGTGTGTATGGCTGGCATGCTGATTCAAACACTAGCTGCATGCTAGAGCAGTGATAATAGAATAAGAATCAGGGAAATAGGAAAGGAAGCATCTTTTATCTGCCTTCTCAAATTATTCACTATAAAGCTGCTGGGCCTTTTATTGTTCCTCATGAAAAACAGCAGTAGAGAAATAATGCTACTATAAAACATATGATTTTCTCATTATTTCTTCACATCTTTTAGGTGCAGCCAAGTATCTTCTCACAAAGGGCTAGTAATAGCTAATCCTCAATAGTTTATACTTTTAAGTTACCTTTGATACCAAAACACATTCACTGCATTTCACTAAGCAAAATGATGAAGAAACTTCTCTTTGGATGACATGGTTAGTGTGTGGTGTCCCTGCCCATGGCAGAGGTGTTTGAACTAGATGATCTTATGGTCCTTTCCAACCCTAACTATTCTATGATTCTGTGATTCTTCTGTACTAAGCTTAGTCCTGCTTCTACTTACATAGGTTTCTGCTCTTTAGGGCTCACATAACTGTTATTGAATACATTCAACCTTGATACGTAAAATTTACTTTAATCTGGTTTCCAAAATGACCTATATTTTCTGGCTATATTCTCTTCTGGTTATATTTTATTTTTTCTTTGAAGAATAGTTTGAATTTAATTATTTAGAGGGAAAGGCAAAAAAAGTATTCAATTTACAACCCTAGTTTGAGACATTGAAGAGAAAATCCACAATATAGTAGCAACTTAGGAGGAGCACAGTTTTATCTAAGACTTTAGGTAATTTTAATTCTTATGCAAAGAAAAATATTATATTGCCTATGCTCACCATGACCCTGACAAAAAGCAGTTCTTGTATAAAAAATAAAGCAGTGGAAAGCCTTTGCAAGAATGCTAAGCTTTGATGTAATTTATAACTGGATTGACCATCTAACACATTTCACATAAAAAAAAAAAAAAAAAAACAACAAAAAACAACAA
>JBAFWW010053689.1:0-36352 GCA_036873685.1 Agapornis canus | reverse complement strand
TCCCTGCTTATGGCAGGGGGGTTGGAACTGGATGATCTTAAGGTCCCTTCCAACCTGAACTATGCTATGATTCTATAACTGTTCAATTCACTAAGCAAGAGGATAGCAGCTCATTGGCTTTTCCCCACAACCATCTGAGTGTAAAGAAGGAGTTTATTACAATCCAGGAACCCCTGTGTTCAGCACTGATGCTGAGAGGAGCTACATTGAGTCTGTGCTGGGAAGAGAACATATTGATATCCTAAACATCTTGAAAATCATGAAGATACCCATTTAGTAGAGCAGCTTAGGGCTTGAGAGGGTTGTCACCATTTAAGATTCTCAGTAGCTTCCTGTAGGCTCCAAACCTGAAGACAGCAGTCAGATCTGTTCTCTGGGATGGCCATGCCCCTGTACATAAGAGGAGCACAAGGTCCATTTCCCTAAACACTGCAAGTCCAGTGGCTCGGGCAATGTCTGTCAACCACACACATGGGATTTCTCTGAGGTATGAAAGAAACCAAAAGCCCATAGAGTACCCATTGTTGACTCCTTGAAGCCTTCCCCTTAAAACACACCCTGAGCTTGCAGAGATCTCGTAGATCAAAGATCAACTTGAAAGCAGCTACTTCCCCCTGCTCTTGCAGAAGGAGGACCCATGGAGAGCACCTAGGGAACAGAAGGTGGTGTCCAGACTTTCTGCCCCTTTGGGGCACAGAGAGAGAGGTAGCTGGGGAACGTCTTGTCCCAGCCACAGCTGGGAGCTGCTCCTTCAGTAGGAAATCTCCAAGTCCCATGATGGAGAGCACCAACTCTTTGCCAGCCACGTGCGGTTTGCAGAGCGTGACCCGGATGCGCGTCTGGCTCTGAAAGTGATGTGCTTGGCCTCAGCCAAAACTGTATCACTGCAGGTTTCACCTTCGAGCCCTCCTGACTGAGCAGCCACAATCTCATTGTGCTACTGTGCTGTGGCTTCAACCTGGTTTGCTTTAGAGCTGTTGAGTTCTGGTGTTAATTCACATTAGAGGGCATCTCTGGGGAAACACTGCTTATAATATGGGAGAGGTATATTAGGAGCTTTGGGGGTAACAGGCAAGCTTCATCCCTCCCCAGTTTTGTGGGCAGCTTTTAGAACACCCTAAGTTTGTGTGAAACATCAGTCCCTCCCTCCCTAGAGGTATCTTTGGGGCTATTGCGTAGGGCTACCTTGGGCAAGCATCACAGAGTGCCCTTCATGCAGACCCACATGTTGTAGCAGAGAAACCTGAGGTTTTTGACCTGAGAACATGCACTTCTACAAGGTCCCACAGGTGAATTCACCAGAGCTGAGTCTGCTGGGAGGGACTGTGCTGCTCTCCACAAGGATATCCATGGCTCCGTGTTTCAGAACACAGCCTGCATCCCACCTGCCTGAGCAATTATGCCAAGGAGAAATTCCTTTGAACTTTAAAGCTCGCATTATCCCTGAACTAAAACACTGTGGTAAGCATCTCACAGCGCTGTTAGTGAGCGTGGCAGGCAGTCCTGCTGGGGTACCCAAAGTGTGGTGTGTATCGCTTCATTTTTGGGAAGAAACATCAGCTAATCAGTGAATAATCAAAGGTTGTTCATGAAAGAAGGCGACATCAAAGCAAACAATTTAAGGAACCCCTCGAGGGCCAGAGGAGTTGTAAGGTCTGAGGCTGAATCACATGAGCTCAGCTTCCATGAACTGTGTCTCAGTTTTCCTGCAGGTACAAGTTAGAAATGCTTACGATAAATGTTTAGAATTAGTTGGGGAAGGGGGGATGTTAAATCACAGTAATTATAAGCTGTGATGGCTTTGGTGCAGTGCCATTTGAAAGCATGAGTGATTTCAACACCTAGTGCAAGAGTCCTTAAAAGACATTGCTTCCTGGGTAAATGGGGGTGATACCAGAAGAGAGCTTCAGTTCTAGCAGTAGTTTGCTTTACTGTCAGCATTGCAGGCCACAGCCATGCAAAATCATTTGACAGCAGAAGGTTTCCTTTTTAGCTTGATAGCTTACAGACAGGACAGACAGGACAGTGACTGGGGAAAGAGGAACACACGAGTTCTAGGACAGGAGAGGGATGGCTTGTCTCAGTGCACCAATGCAGTCTGTCCCATGAACTAGAAGGTAAGAATGTGGACAGTTGCTCTGCTTGTCCTACATTGCAAGTGTGGATGAAGCTGCAGCACCCCGTGTCCTCTTTTCCAGTTTCTTCTAGAGTTTTAAAGGACTTTGGGATCTGAATTATGCTGTGCATTTCTATAATACCTGTTATGGTAGGGTCCCCATCTTTGCAATGGTTTCATCAATGCAAATGGCAATAGCCATGCTTAGGTATGAGTGACCCAGCACTTGGTTGACTCCACTGGATGCTAGAGACTCAAAAGGGAGAGCTGTTTTGGAAAGTCAGTCATTGACAGAGCTGAGAAAGGTCAGAGGAGTCCCTCATCCATTCAGTCCATGCACCCCTGACCTTTCTGCCAGATGGTGCTGGAAAGATCCAAACCCAAATCCAACAAGGTTCAAATGCCATGAGTTCCTTTTAAATTTAACTGGAAGTGTCTGGCTGAAGTAACCACCCCCAACCACTCCAAGAGACAAATAGCTTCTCTGATTATGCCGACAGGAAGCATTTCCACTCTTGCATGCACTGAGGATGTACATAATACAAGCAACTTTACTAAGAGGAAAAGCATGAGCTTGGGAAAACACAGCAACAAGTCAACAACATCTTTACGTGAGTAATAAGACAAATATTTACTCCCACAGCACTGCAGGCAGGAATCCTGTGCCTCAGCTTTCAAACAACCATGGGCAGCCTGTGGAGAAACATCTCGTCCTTTTGGGGCCAGCAAAATCACTGTGTCCAGGGCTGTGCTCAGGGAGTTGGTTTCCAGCCCTTGGAGGAACTCTTGATCCCTTCACACCATCTGTCCTTGCACCATCCCTTCCATGTTGTCCTGAGACCATGGGGACAGGACATCATACTTGCCTCACTGTCCGTTAGCTAGCAGAGGTTTGCACTATGGGCCTCCCCTTCTCAGTCCTGTGTCAGTGAGCGTGGATAGGTTGCATTCAAGTCCTGCAGGACAGCAAAGCACCAGAGCATCTGAACACCTAAAACATTGATTAAAGGAAATGGCCCAAATTGTTCCTTGTGCAATAGCTTCGGAAATCAGGGCTGGGTTTTAATTCACTGCCCCAAGAGATGATGGAAGAGCTCCTTCCCTCAGACCTGGCCATGGCCAGGAGCCCCAGGGGTGCAAGAGGGTGAGAGGGAAGGGAGCAGGGCATTTCCCAACCCTAACCATTCTATAACCCTATGACTCTATGATGTGAAGAAAAGCCATGGGGGGGGGGAGCTGTGAGGCTGTCAGTGATGGGATAATGGAATTTCTCCTCTGCTTTTTGGAAGGTTTCTTCAGAGAACAGTGTGCTTTGTTCCTCTTTAGGGTATGGATCAAGGGGGAAAAAAGAAGGGGTCGAAACATCTTTGACCTCCCCATTACCACCAGCCACATACTGCCATGCTGCTGGGTAGGACTCATGCTGAGGGTCTGCGCATCCCTGCAACCCCTGCCCACCCCGGGGTGAAGGGGTCCCCATCAGGCCTGGGCATCCGAAATGCAGTTTAATGAGGTTTGAAAAGCTTCTCCTGTGGTGAGCAAAGAGTATTCCCTACAGCAGAAGGCAATGTATGGAATATGCCTTGGAGTTTCGAGGCGATTGGATGTTCCGGATCCGTGTTTTGTTCCGGAGCCTTTCATTTGACATTATTTTTCGTTAGTTCTGCATTGTTTCCCAACGTGTCAAAACATCAGACTGATTCATTACAACGTAAACAGGAGACCCTTTGATGTAGGAAAGAAGATGTTTTAATGGGTGCTAAGTAGCAACTGCCCTTAGGGATTGAAACATAAAAATAGAAGCAGCACAAAAGGCTATGTTAACCCTTCCATTGTATCCCAGCATCATCCAGCTATGGAATGTTTCATCGCATACAGAACGCTGCAGGAAATAACTGCATTTCTGCAGTCACCCTGCAAGAAGAATTTTGAATTCTGAAAGGTCTTTTTGGGGATTTTCCCAATCTTTGGAGAGGAGAAAGTTATAAAGGAAGAAGAAACACAAAACCAATCTCTGGCAGGAGTAGCTTCCAGTAGAGCTTATGAAACCACTCTGTTCTGTTACAGGACACCTCTGCAAAGAAGCTGTAAAGGAAAGCCTTATACCCTCCCTAGGGGTGATCTGTGTCCACCAATGCCACTAACACTGCTTGTGGTGTTAAGAAATGTTGTAACTTGCTCCATTACTTGGAGAAGCTCTGGCAGAGCACCCTGAAAGAGCAAAGGTCTCTCTGGTTACTGCTCTCCATCCCTCTGCAGTCAGAGCCTGTGATAGAACTTGGTTTAGTGTGAGGTGTCCCTGCTTATGGAAGGGAGGTTGGAACTGGATGATCTTAAGGTCCCTTCCAACCCTAACTATGATTCTATGATGATTCTATGAACTGATGCTGAAATCCCATTTGCCGGGGCCACAGAGCCTGGCATTGGGGGTTATTCTGTGACTGACCAGAGGCTTCTGTCTTTCCTCCCCACTAGAGATCTGAGCATGAACAACATCAGCCAGCTGCAGCCCAGGACCCTCCGGCACCTGCGCTTCCTGGAGGAGCTGTAAGTATGGAGCAGCCGCAGCAGGCAGAGCTCTGATGGGGTGGTCCAGGGGACTGGGTGCCTGTGGCTCCGGTAGCAACCCCAAGTGTTGTCACTGTGGCTACAGGCTGAGATGGAGGAAGGCTGCACACCAGAACAGGGGGGTTTTGCCCTAGTTTAGGGCTTTGACTGCGGTCATTACCTTTAGGCTGAGACGGTGAATGTGCCAAAAGGCAAAATGAAACAGGACCCAATCCATTATGCAAAAATCAACAGCTTACCCTGGAGCAGAGACTGCAAGCAGGGAGCTTCATTCATCCTTCTGAATACAGCGGCCAGTCACAGCCTCCTGCCATCCACAGACACAACAGCTTGCGGGCACGTTGCAGTTTGGATGGCAATGAGCCTGGGCAATTGAAGCAACAAAACGTTTGTCCCAGAGGCTGAGATGTTCCATTGGGCACCGATGTGTGCTGCAGCCTGAGCAGGCACACTCAGACACAGCAGCACTCATAGTCCCCAGGCACTGACGTGTGGCTGTGTGTCAGTGAAGGAGGGACCCCACGTCTGAAAGGATGAAAAACCATTTAGAAACTGCTGGGATCTCTTGGGAGCCCCAAAAATGAGAACTTGGGGGGGTTGGGGGGCAGAATATTTAGGTTGGCCATTTCTGCCAGGGTAAATTGCTCCTGTATGGTCTTATTCAACTTGACCACAAGAAATGCCTCCAGGTGTTAGTCTCATGTTGTTGTTCCTTTCAACGTGATTGCTTCTGATCAGAAACAGTTTCTTCAAAGCACATCTTTGACATCTAGTGAAATACTAACATTCAATACTGCACTTGAGCTATGTATTGTGAAGTTACTCTCTCTATATAACACTTACTACAGCTTAACCTGTCTAAATGAGACACTTCACTGACTCACTTCTTGCAGCCACTGCCATACACAACATCAACATTGGAAAACAGGTATTTTCCAGAATGCCTGCATTTCCTACAGAATAGGTGCTTGCAGCACTTTAGAAGGAGGCAGTTTCACTTCCCAGATGTTCTTGGCCATATGTTCTGCAGTGGAGAGACCCTGAATCATCAGCATGCAGCACTAGATCATAATGCCAGTGATACGGCCAGGTTGTGGTGATCTGCCTACCCCCTTACTGACATGAGCCTCTTTACTGCATGGTGATGTGCCATGCCCAGGCACCACTGCCATGAGCAGGAAGTCCCATCTGTGCATTTAGAGTTTGCAGGTGACTCTACATACTTACATGGACACACAAATGCAAAGACAAACTTACTCCTCTGAATATTCAGTTTTGACTAGCAAGACTGGACCAGATGCCACTGGTCGGTATTCCCATTACAGCTCAAACCTCATCATTACCAAACCGTACCATGGGGTTTTGCTTTGCAGCTCTTCTTCATCTATCTGTTGTTCCTATTCATCAGACCTGTAAGGACCTGAGCTATGCAATCTGCCCTCCCCATTAGGCATTTACAGACTGACCAGGGGTAATTTTCCACCCTTCTTTAGCTTTGGAGCTCAAGCTGTGCCCAGAGGTGGCTTTTTTAAGACCTCACATCCACCTTGCAGCCTTTCTCTTCCCAGTACCTGCATTGAAGTGTGGACACCCAAAGCATTCACTGGGGGTAGTACAGCTCTTCATACACAGAGACCACACTCTTTTGTAGACCATTGTCTTGCTTGTCTTGCTGCAAGCCATTGTGTCCTGATTGCACGTCAGGTACAAAACAGAACCGTCTCAGCCAGCAACGAGTAAATATTCATAGGCTCCAAAAGAGCCAGCTTCCCACAGCCAAAAATAATTAGGAATGAAACAGATGAAAAGGAAAAGTTGAAACAGGAAAATCTGAAAAATAATTGGGAGTTGTTAGAGAACATTTTACTAGAGGTTCAAAATGCCACAAGTCGTCATTTGGAAAGCAGAGGTATTTTGACTAGGGAAAAATATCAGGGTTAGGAAAAGAAATGGAAAATGGAGCATTATATGTCTATGTATAGCCAAGTTCCTGCCTGAATGTGACATCAATAAGACAGTAATCCCATTTATGGAAATCAAGCAATTTATATGAAATGAAGCAAGGAAGGATTCTTGTACACGATCAGGAATTTAAAGTGATTCTTTCAACAACATCCAGACAGGGACACTGTGTACATCATTCATAGGGCTGTCATCAACCAGTAGTGCGGCTTGCCTGGCATTTCCCCTGCTCTTTTCACTTCTATCTTTACCAGACTTTCATCCCAAAGCATTACATCAGGACCATGACATTCAGGATGGGATCACACTCTGTGCCAGGATGCGCACAAGAATCAAGCCAGCAAATCCTGCCTGTTTACACATCCTCAATAGAAGTTTGTTCAGGTTTAACAGCTCAGATCTCTGCAGATTTCATCTATGCCGAATGTATTTCCTTAAGGATGAAGCATTGGATGCCATGGTTTAGTGTGAGGTGTCCCTGCTTATGGCAGGGGGGTTGGAACTGGATGATGTTAAGGTCCTTTCCAGCCCAAACTATTCTATGATTCTATGATAGCGTGTACAGGCAAGTACCCCACATTGGGATCTCTGTTCTTCCCCCTGGTGAGGCCCAGGGTTGTTGTGCAGTTGTTAACAGGAATGCTGGAAATGTCACAAGAGCCATGACAGTGTGGTCAGCACAGCCAAGGGTGTATGAACACAGATAGTATTTTTTAGCTAGGAATGTCCTGGCAGGCTGTGAGACCAGATATCCTTCTCCACCCATGGTTGAGAAGAGACAAATCATGGATGAGTTTGATTTGGGGTTTGTTTTTTCTTTCTCCAAGGTTTTTTGAAAGTGAAAGCAGTCATTAGGTGAAGAGGTGCAGGCAGTTCTCTTGCTTAGGCACAGAAAACCTAACATAGACTTGGAAGAATGAATTGTGTTCAGCGCTGTGTCTTTGTCTCTGTCCATCACATTACGTTATCCTTTCTGTTTCTACACTGAGGACGCAGGCCATTGATATGTCAAGGTATCCAGATAAGCTTACCTCTTTGGTGCAAGTTTTCCAAGTCAGTGTCTTTTCCTGCCATTTGAAACATAATTGTATAATATGTGCAGTGTGCATCATCTAAAAATCTAACACAACCACTTCTTCAGACCTGTCGAATGGCCGTATACTCTGCTCTGAACCCAGGCTTTACGGTAGCAGGGGTTGTCTGCATACAAAGGAAAAAGAGTCTTATCCCAGCTTCCACCTGCCTTTATGTGCTTGGATCAAAGAGATTCTTCAGCATGCAGCATTTCTCTGGGAACAAATGTTGCACACATGTTTAGTTTTTAGGAGATGAAGGACAGACTAACTTGGATGTTTGTCTGGTACGAGTTTTCTCCTTAGCTCATCTACCAAACAACCCTACCACTTCTGCTTTAGGGATTCGTGCTTGTGAAACACCTTGAAATTCCACTGTGCAGACATACAGGCACTAGAAGTGTATGAACTGAAGTTACAGGTCTTCTCTGCAGGTCAGAAGCTTTACTACATGCTGGTAGGAATGCTTGCCATGTGGTGAAAAGCTGGGGCTGGGGCTGAGCAGCAAGCCATCTCACCACCCTGCACCTGCTTCAGTTGTTCTGCCTATTTCATGGGAAGCACGCAGATGCAGGCAGATGCAAACCCATATAAAATGAATTAATAAAACACTGGTTATAAAAGAGAAACAAACCCATCTATTCAGTAGAAAACGAAATGCAGTCTCTTCTCTGAGCCTGTTTTGCCATGGGACCCTGTGGCAGAGGTTGCCAGTGCCTTGCTGCTGCTGGAGTGATGCCTGGGGCCACCCTAGGGCTGTGGAGCACAGTGGGAAGGGTGAACACGCAGAATGGAGGAGGGGGTTTGCCCTTGATGGAACTTGCTTGAAGTGAACAGGGCTTCTAAAGTAAGGAGGTTTTTTCCATGTACTTCATTTCAGATCAAATGGTCTGGGTTTCCCTCTGCTGTGCTTTGGCTTCTTTGTCCATTTAGAAGAATTGAAAAGGAGGAAAAGATAAACCACCTACTGTTATTTTGCTGAGTGACTAACATCTTGAATTAGTGCTTCATGCTTAATACAATTTTTATAGTGATTACTTTTTCTGTATGAATTTTTAATATTTACAGATTGCATTTTATGTTGGTGCAAGGCAATAGGAACCCAACTGTAAAATGAATAGATTAACTCTGCTTCTAAAGCCAGCTGCTGAAGGTAAAAGTTTGCTCAGACATTGAGCTTGTATTTCACTGCTCAGCCTCGTGCTGAGGGATAAAATCAGCAGCATGTGGATTTGGGCTTGTTTTCCTGTTGAGAAGGTGCTGGTTGCTGAGCTGAAGCCCTGCTGTCAGCTTGCGAGGACAAGCCTCCATCAGGCCATGCTGCTCTGATGTCCATAATGGATGAGCTGTGAGTCTCATAAATATTTTCTCAATAACTTAATTTAAATCTCATTACTGTGTACCATTATCTGTTCCAGCTGCCTTTAAAACAGTCTGTCCTCTGCAAATGAGGTATTTAAGTTGCAATACTACATCAATATGGCAGTATAGCATAGGCTAAAAGAATTTAAATTTAAAAGAATTTATATACTGTAAACCACTTTGTCTCTACTTAGATATGCACAGAGTATTTGATGGTTGAATGAATAAAAAGATACTTCAAATAAAAATGAAGGATGAATATAAGAGTAATTTGAATGACTTGATGTTTCTCTTCAAGTATTTCAGATGAAATATCACTGTGGTGTATTGTACATGGCAACTCAAAGTCAAGCAAAGTGTGAACAGAAGGGAACTCATGAGTGTTGCTGCTTGGATGCAAGACAATGTAAATAACCATGAAACAAGCTTTTAAATAGCTTTTGAAAACAGAAGCAGTTTTGTCTCAGATTCTGACATGTTTTCCCATCCTGAGAGTACATTGCCTGGATTCACAGCTAAAATTGTGCTCTCAATTCTTTAAATGGACTTCTTATTTGATGTTAAACCAAGTAGTTGATGAGCATTATATGCAGCTGAAGGCACAAAGTTTGCATGTGTTGAAGATTATGCATAGAAGAGCATGCAAACCTGGAGGGTGCTGTAAATGGCTACTGTGGTTTGCTCTATGGGTCTGTATTTACTTACTCATGGGAACATGACATTTCTTCACCAGACAATGAAGGCAGCAAAAAGCTTGCATGTGCTCTTGTACCTTTCAGAAACTTGTCTTTACCATGTACTAAAGCTTTGAGTAGTATCTCAAACCAGCAAAACTCAACTGGAATTTGAAAGGGACAGCTGCTTCCTTAGTGTTGCAGAAATAAGCCAAACTATTGCTCAGCCACTGTCTCAAGTCAGTGCTGTTAAGACATTGTTTGCAAATGTTGCTATTGTTCATTTATGTTTCTTTCCTCATATCTGAGGCACATTTTTCTCTTAAAATGTCATCACATCACATGCCTTCGCATGCAGCTGTACGTGCTGCATATATTAAAAGCAAGCAGATCAGTGCCTCTGAGCAGAAACATCACAAGGGGATCACTGTAGAGTATTTATTTTTTAAGCTTTCTGGCCTTATTTTATTAGTTAAATTCGTTTTACCTATATAACTGTATGTGTTTGTAGCAGAAGATGCAAGCATAGCATGGTAGGTGTACCAGCTAGTATGATTAGTGGAGGAGATGCAGCTTACTTGGGCTTTAGTGACCTCAAAGTCCTTGAGGAATTAGCATAGCTCCCACTGAGGTCCTGCCTTCCTTCCCCAGTTCCCTTGCTGTAGTCATGGAGGCTAATGCAGAGTAAAGGTTGTTTCAACAAACCTCTTTGCATTGCATTCACAGTCTTTTGGGCATGGACCTTCCCTTCCTATCTCTGCTACCCTGGTGTGTTCTGTGTGTATTCAAACGCATGGAAGCAAACCCCCCGACTGGGTTGCTGTGTGGCCCCTTAAGGGCTGGTGTTGAGGTCATACCACCAGTGGGAGTGTTTTCTTCTGGCAATATTGGGTGCTCCAATAAATCTGATTTTCTTGGACCTGTCAGTCCTGGAGTAAAGGTTGGACTAAATCTTAAAGGTCTTTTCCAACCTAGTTGATTCTATGATTCTTCACAGATACTTGCTTCATTCTGTATGCTCAGCCAAAGGAGACAGTACTTTTTTAGCCCCTTTTCTAAGCAGTCATTTGCTCAGGAGTGGTGTTTTTCCTTGGAGTCTGGGCCTTGCCACAAACCAAGCTGAGGGAAGTGCTGCTGATAGGAAACGTCTGAGTGCTGGGAGAACCACGCCTGAAGGCCCTGATGCACTGTCAGAGCCAGGCAGGGCAGCACAAATAGGACCTGCCTGTCTGGTCCAGCAGCTGAAGGCACAGTGCGTCTGCTCACTGCCACTCTTTGGTAAAGGTCTTTGGCCAAAATCCTTGCTATAAGGATTTTGGGTTGAGGGGGGATGTGACTGGAGGAGAGCTTTGGGCTTGTGGGCTTAGGGTTTGGTTTTGTTTATTAACTGTCTGTAACAGGTTGTCCTGTGGGTGCATTGCATGCACAGGAAGAGAAACAGCAAAGCCCAGAGTCCTCCTTCTGTTCCTGGAAGGTGACACTGGTGTCTGTCTTGTGCATGCATGCTATGATCAACGCAGAAGTGGGGGGGGCACAGGAGACACCCTCCTGAGCAGCACTGCTGCAGCATGTACCTTGTGCCTGGAGGCTGCTAACAGGCACCTCTCTGCAGCTGTCTGGTTTTGCTTGGCTTAAATCCCACCCTGGATGAAGGGATCTTGAAACTCAGGTCTTTTAGAAGGCAGAGTGCAGAGAAAAAGGCATAACAAGCATCATTAACTTCCATTACCATGATCTGTCTGAGTAGATTCGTAGCTCAGAGTGGTGGAAAATTATCTGCAATAACATCTCTTATCAGGCTGGTTATTTCCAAGTGCTTCACCAAAGCTGCAACTGTGGCAAGGCCATTTCTACTGATGGGTGACTGAGGACACAGGGTGACCAGGAAGAGTTAGGGAGGAGCTGGATTTAAATCCTCTTAATTCAGGACCTTTGCATCACAGGTCCTTCTGCCACCCTGATTTTCTTTCTTCCCAGAAAGGCAATGTGCCATGTGAGGCTGGTGGAACAAATTTTCTTCCTCTTGTAGGTATTTGGACAAAGCTTTTTTATTCAAGATCTCTGTAGGTTCATGAGGAAGCAGCAGCAGGAATCATTTAATTAATAAATTAATAAGTTGTATCTGTCTGAACAGCAATTGTAAGTGAGCAATCAAGCAGCTGTAAACCACATGGTTGTGGCATGCTAGCAGGCTTGTTCAGATTGTGTTTTAAATGCTGTTTATCCAAATTCATGCTCTTCTCTATTACCCTGGAAAGGCAGAGGAAGCAGCGTATGCTGGTGCTACCTCAGTACCAGGTGACTCCATTCTGGGACTGGTTCCCAGCCAGCTTTGTGCTTCCAGTACAGTTGTGTCTGCAGGGGCACAGCCAGGGCAGGCTGGTAGAACCAGTCCCTTGTTCCTGAGACTTGAATAAACCAGGTCTTAACCTTCAAGATCAAAATTTACTCTGGAGTGATTCCTTTGACAGCTGTTTAGTGCAACTTATGCTGAGGAAAGCAGAGCCTTTTTCTTTGTCTTCATAGTCCCCTCTAATCCTCACTGCAGATCAGCAACCAGACAATTGAAGCACACTGTATGTTCAAAATCACAAAGTTTTGTGCCTTTCAAAAACTACATGTGGTCAGAAAATCAGTGCAATCAACCCCTGATTACATATTTAAATGTGCAACATCTGTGCTTCAAATGGTTCAAGAGGCTATTGTAGAGATAAGCATCCTGGAGAGTCTGCTACTTGTAGGCAAGTTTGCAAGTACGCTGTTTGACCTGGATGAACCTCTTGTTGCAGATGGAGTGGCTGGAGGTTTATGAGGAGCTTCTTGGTTTGAAAATGCAGGACAGTCATCATCCTCCAAGTTCAAAAGATTGCAGAGGGGAGATATTTTATGCTGAAGTGAATGGAGTAGCATGAAAATCATGCTGGTGGTCCAGAATGCCAGCTGCAATAAGCCCATGAAACCACAAGCAATGTTTAAGTTGAAATTAGTAAAAGCACAGATGTCTCTGATGCTAAAGGAAAGCGCAGGCATGGGCTGGAATGTCAGGTGCCAGCAGCGCTTTGTTAATACTGATTGCAGTTGTGGTAACTGCCTTCAGTCCCTAGCCTGGAAACTCCCAGTGAAGCTGAGCACCCCTCAGCAAGGTCTCACTTGGTGCCAGGGCTTGGGAGAGATTATAATATGCTGAAAGCGGCATGTACTGCTTTGCAGCCGTAAAAAGACTCATTGTGTTCTGCTCAGGTCAGAGATATATGTTCCAGGGCACTGGGAGGGTCTGAGCTCCCTGGAGCATCTAGCTGTGTATTCCTGCATTCTGCTCAAAGCTCTGCTTTTGCCAGGGTTGAAGCATCTCAGTCAAAACAGAACTAGAGAGGAGAAACTTGACCGTGTAAGCACTGTAACCAAATGCCCTTCATGGTTCTTGTCAGCTAGAAACTGCTACAAAAGAACATGAATATAAACATACCCATTATCAGCAGTCACCTGTCTTAAGAGGGGAAGAGAGAGAGAAAACTAGGTATTGATGATATAAATTACAACAATAAAATGGTATTTGATGTGGAAGGGGCTGGGGGAGCATAATGCTCAAATATTGTGTTAATGTGTCTAGGACTAGGTATCAAGCTGTTTGCCTGCACTCCCATAAAAGCCTTGGCCGCTATATATTCTTCCCTGTCTTCCATTTGTAAGATGTATTTATGTTTTCCCTATTTTTCTCTTCTTTGAAATTAAAGTAGCTAAGCCCTTACTCAACAGCTTAATGCACAAGGGCAGTAGTGTAACTTTATAATACAGACAGAACCTAGGTTCACACCAGTGTAAACTGTGGTTGCTTGTTAAAAGGTTGAATTTAAGGATCAGAAAGATGGGCTGGGCTGTTTCCAATAGATGCACCAAAGTCCCTGGAACAGACTTTAAATGATGTCAATTGATTATTAGGTCCAAAATTTGTAAGTGGTTAATACTTGGTTAATGCAATTGGAGGATGGCCATTGAAGAGATTGTAGCTACACTGTGAACAAATCGTTTTGGAAGGTATTTGGAAGCAGGATTTCTGTTAGGGTGCACAGGAAGCGTCAGTGATCTCAGTCAATAAGGTTTCATGTCTTTTGTTCTTTGGCCAGTATTTATTTTATTGCAAATCTGAAGAAACTGCATGACCACAATTAAATAAGGCATGCTCAAACATTGCGAGCGGGACACTTTTATCTGTAGTTTAATTTCATGCACTAATACTTCGCTTTGGAGGCTGTCTTGAGTTTTCAAAACTTGTAAGCTGGTGGGAGTTCTCATTTCACTGATGTTATACCATAAAGAACATACAAAACCAGGGGCAAGGCTATTCTGAAGGCAGGGTTCACAGATTAAGTATACTGATTACTTTTTTCTTGCTACATCTTTGTAAGTCAAAAGCTTTTGTAGAACAAATGAGTAGAACACAGTGCGGAAATGCCTTATTTAAATTTTAATAGATATGTATTGCAGATTTTTATTAATAATTTAGGGCGAGTACAAGACTTGTCCTTCCAACATTTGCATTTTGCAGTGGAAACTGGGAATCATCTCCTGCGTTCTTATATATTTTAAATTAGTTATTTCCTTAAATGAAGCATTTAAGTGAAAAGTGGTATCAGGTATTTGGTTTCTCCAGGGTTGTGTTCAGTGGGGTTTTAATGGATTGTTTTAAAGCATTTTTATTTTTCAATGCCAAACACATTAAAAGACAAGAGGGTATTCAGTGTGGACAAACTGGACTTTATAGATCTAGATCAGAGTGGAGCTTAGGGAATTCAAACAGTGAAATGCAAGAGATCTTGGTAGGACCTGGTGGCCTTTTTTCACGTGGGAGCTCTGCATCCAAACCCATCTTTGTACTCTCCATATATAATCTCTTTCAGAGTTCACTCTTCCCTCAGTCATGCAAGCTGATGCAAACTAAATAAGCAACCAAGCACAATGAACCAAATTCTCCTCTGATGAAATAACAGCGATGAAGCATTTCCCTGTCGTTCCTCTGTGTTGGTTGCAAAGATCCCATGAGCATATTGAAAGTCAGGCACCTTTGGAGTTACTTGTTTTATTGCAGGGTTAATTTTAGTCAAGCCTGTGAGCTACAGGATTCCTTGTCTGGCATCTGGGATGTCTAGATTAAGGAAGGCAAGCAGTATATGTGATCCAGAGGGGAGACTGGGGTTTGGTGGGCTGGACTGGCTCAAGGGTACCCTGTAATGAAACTTTGAGAGACTGGTCAAGCCTTGGGTCTTTTGGCTTCTAATAAATACACACTTCATGCGCAAAAGAAGAGTATGGGAAAAGGTTACTAAGGAAATTACACTGTAATATTCTTCAGTACTGCTTGTTTCCTGATGTGGAACAGGTTTTTATTCACTGGAGTGGGCACGTACAGCTTCTGAACAGCTTTTTATCTTTGTTAAACCCTGATTCTTCTCTTCCATAGTGGTTCCACCTTTGCATTGCATAAGGTCACTTTGGTACAGTAGGAGCTATTTAAAATCTCAATATTGATTGCATGTAGAAGTCAAATTGACAATAATTCTTAGAGTATTCCCCAAGCACAATGAGTACCACAAATAACCATGGTTCAGCAAATGAGCATTAGAGTAGTTCTTGCTGCATTAAGCATTTGGAAAAGAATATAAATTGTTGTTGTGTTCAACTCAGCATGGTCATGATCTAAGGACAAGAGACACTGGAAAAGCCTTTTTTGTAGCGGTTTGATGGATTACCCTCTACTGGAGATAGAGGAAATAGCATTGTGTGGTGCAAAAGAAACATTCTGGAGAAAATGCATGTATGGAAATGGCAGGAATCAGATTTCCTTGGGGTTTCTTAAGGTTTCCTGCAAATCAGATTATAACCTGGATCATCAAGCTTTTTTCTGTTGGTGTCCCTTCTGTTGCCTTTCCAGATGCAAACTGGATTGAAGGGTGTATAGAGGATGTACCAAGGCCGAAGAAACACCAGATCAGTATGCAGACATTCTTCTGAGATATTCCAGGGGATAAGAACTCAGAACTGGTTTTTTCAAACCTTATTGATAAAGGCACCCTAGCATGAAAAAACATGGCAGTTTAAACAAGTAGTTATCTGCTTCTGTGGTTTGAGCATTCCCTTCTGCCACTTCCCTCCTGCTTTCTGATATGGCAGTCTTTCCCAGTTCAGGAATTTGCATTTGTGTGTGTCACAGTGGTCTATCTAACCCGATACCCCTCCACGCACAGCACTGAGTTCAGCAGTTAGAAACACTTGTGACTTCTTTAGAGCGTCAGAAGCTGTCAGACACGTAACAGTCCTCTGTTCCTCCCAGACCTGCTGCTGCACGTTCCAGGTGTGCTTCAGCTCTTCATAAAAAGTTGTCAAGGAATAAAAATACCTCTAAGGATCTTTTCTCCCTCACAACTTTCAGTTGAGAAGGTCAAGCCTGATAGGATACATAGCATACCTCTTCCATGCTCTGCACTGCGGTCAACACTTAGAATGGGAGATGTAGCTTAATTTGTCATTAGGCATCAGCTGTGTGTTTTGCTCTAGGGCCAGCGGACATTCAGCTTCTAATTGCAACTTCTTTTGTTGTTCAGCTCAATTGTTTCTGCTGTTCTCAATAAAGGAAGCCTGCTGAAAGCAAATTGTATCGTTGTTAGGATTAATTAATAGTTGCCTTTTCTAAAGAGCTTCATGTGAGGCTTTGCACAGAGCAATAAATGGCAACACTGTCCAGCTGCAGACTTCATGGCAAACTTTGCAAAGAATGCCAGATGCTGCAGAGAAAGAGTTCTGCAGACTCCAGCACTTTCTCTGCATTTTGTGCTCTTCCAAACGGCTGTTGGTGCTGTCGTTATTCAGACCAGCACAACTTGTAAAGTCTGGCGGGTTGGATCCTGCTGCCCTGGAAATCAGGGGAAGTAGAAGCTGAAAACAGTCATATTGCTTAAAACAGATTCTCATAACCTGCTTCCTGAGGAAATTCTGGTCCAGAGTTGCTTTGGCTTTCAGTGATAAGACTTAAGATAGCATTTATCTATCTGTAGAGCTTACTGGAATACTGTCTTGTCAAAAGGCATCAGAATAACTTGGGTGTTGAGAGCAGGCACCAAGGGATCGATTAGCTTGGCTCTCTTCTTTCAGGTCACACAAAACTGAAGGATTTTTTGTAGCTATTATTTTCTTTAAAGTTCAGTTAATGCCTACAAGATAAAGCATTTTGTGACCCAAACATGACAGTGGCAGCTCCCATGTTCTAACAGCCAAGGCACAGAAGCTGGGGGAGACCCAGGTGAGTGACACCAGTAAGGACAGAGCTGTCAAGTGATGCCATGGGTTTGCTGTTCAGGCAGTTCTGTGGCAACAGGTCTGTCTAAGGGACACTTTATGGTTGACACAGGCGCTCCCACGCCAGGTCCTCTGTGGTGCCTTGTCTATGTCCCTGTCATTCCTTGGGCCAACACCTAGGCTGCAGATCATTTCTGTTGACTGCTGCTCTGAAGGCAGTGGAGATGTTACATTGTGCACAAAGCTGTTTATGACATTAAATACTGGGTTTTCTCTATTTAGAACTGTTCCTTTATTGATCCAATGTTTTATCCGATTTCAGATCAAATTAGGCTTAGGCCTACCCACATTCAGCAGAAAGCATAGGACAGAGAGAGCTTTTTTTCTTTGCATTTACACCAATATGTTTATCTATTCCTGCTGAGAATCAGCTATGAGCCCAGCTGAAAGTCTTGGGGAGAATGTAGGACTTCTTCCAGAGTTTGACTTTGTCCTGGGAATTATCTTTGATTTTTATCTTCAGAATCAAATATGAATGGAAGAGAAATAACAATGAGAAGTTTTGCTTGCTATGCTATGCTTGCTGTGTCATTTTGCTTGTCACCAAGTAACACCTTCATCTGTACACAGGTCCTTGGGAAGGTTTAGGATTGAAGGAATAAGATACCACTTGCTGTGCTGCTCTTCCAGCTGTTCCCCGCAGTGGCTGGTGTAAAATCCCTTTTCAGATGCATAAAACCATCTTTGCAGTGTGGGCAGAAGGAGTGCCAGGTCCTGCTCTTTAAGCACTGGAAAGTCACTTTGTTTTCCCTTAATCCCAATTCCCGCAGTCCCTGGGAAAGGCTAAGTGTGGATTTTGAAGTGCTGTCTGGCATGGGAGTTCGTGTGCCATCTGCATTCAGCAAGGACTGCCCCTGTGCTCGCATCACTGAAGGAAAGTAAGGCAAGTCCAGTACGGCTTGCTTGCAGTGCTGATAGAATCAGCATCTAGATCACTCGTGATGTGATCAGTGGCTTTAAAACAGCGGAAACATTTGGGGTGCCCTTGGGAAGAGGGGAAAACCTCAGGCCACTTCTGTATGGGTTTTCCTGCTGCTGCGGGTGCGCACACTGCCCTTTGGCTTTGTCCTTGTGGCAGCTGGGAAGCTGTCACTTAGAACCTGCTACCTAGTTATATGCTGCACCTTGATTGAGGGCAGAATAGGAGCACATCATGGTTTTGTGGCTTCTGTTGCCTTTTAATTCCCCAAACAAATGGGTACTCAATCCTGAAATGCAAAGTTTCCATCAAGAGAAAGCACGGTTTGCAGGATTAATAGCTATCAAGTTAAGCTTTTTCTTCTTAACCCGGTAACTTTTCTAACCATCCTGAGCATTGCTAAAGGGTGCTTAGGCCAAAATGCCAACCTCCTTGTCTCTTACTATTTCTGACACACACATGAATGACCCTGAATGAGGCTATAAGATACTGCATCAGAGCTTGTGGCTTACTGAAATTACCAAGCTGTTATGGAGAAACAGGGCTGAAGTGAGCAAAATAATTGCTGTGATTGCTCCTCACTGTGTTAATTCTGGGATGGGCTGCTGGGTTTGGTCCCAAATCCACCATGGTTTTGGAGATGCCATCATTAGGGCTGTGGAAAGGCTTTTCAGTTGCACAGCTGTACCCAGGGTTGGCAAAGGGAGAATAATTTTAGGCTGGAATAAGCATGTAATTTTTGCATTTTACTTGCCAAATATAATGCTGGAAAAATTTTCTTCTTTTAAAAGAAGATCTCCCTTTGTTTCAGAAGAAACAATTTTGCTGTGAATGTGAATAGAATAAAATGAAACGTTTGGAAGGGGACATTACCAAATATTGCACGATTTTGAGAGCAAAGATGAAGGTTGGAAAGACCTAAGCACAAAGAGATATATGTTTGAGTGCCTGGACTCTCCTCTTTTACCTTTTAGAAGAGCCAAGAGCCACAGTTTGTTAGATAGCAAGATGGGAGTGCATGTCCTGTTTTTTTCCTTGGTCCTAAATGTGCTTTTGTATGAAGAAGTAAGTGTTTGTCAGAGCAGGGGCTGGCACCAGAAATCCCCTTTCTCAGGACAGTGCCAGGAATGCATATGTTTGTGAAGAACAGAGCAGAGCGTGGGCACCAGCAGCTTCTTGACTTGTCTCTTCAAGTGGTCTCTAATGGTCCAGCTCTGTTTCAGCTGGGACTTTGTACTGGATTTGACTTAGGTGGGTTTGGAAAACTGAGGTTATGAAAGGCACAGGACAAAGTTGTCCTGGGTGGGACCAAGTTATTAGTGCTACAACTGCAAAAATGGGACAAAAAGCATCCCTTCAACCCTAGTGCCTTTGTTGGGAAACATATTTCCTGTCATCTAAAACTGAAGCATGAATGCAAGAGTCCGCAAACCAGCAAATCGGGGATCATATCAGTATGTCTGGCATGGTTTAAGCCCAGCCAGCAACCCAGAACCCAGGACAATGTTCCTAAAGTAAATAGGTTGCCGCTTTTATAATATGGAGAAATAAGTGACATCTGTTTTCAGGGTATGGTGAGCAGGAGGCCTAGACAGCTCCCTGGTAGCATGTTCTGTTTCCCAGAAGGCAGAAGCTGTACAGAACAGTTCTCTGCTCTGCCGTGTGCTTTCTGCATGCTCTGGGCAGAGGTTTGCCTCAATTCTGACTCCTTTTTCCTTGTTTGAAATGCACTCTCAGGAAAACATGAATAACAGTGGCATAAACAAAAACCCCGTGTTGCAGCTGGTGTCTCGATTGTGGCCCTTCTTCTAGAATGGGATATAAATGGTCCCAGGCTTGAGGAGAAACTCAGTGCTGGGTAAGGAACATAATGCTGTCAGAAGAGACCATGCCCTGGTGCACAGCCCACTGCTGCTTGGCTGTAGCACAGTGCATAGCGTTTGGGTGCCATCTGCAGCTTCACCAAGGAGAGTTTCAACCCTGCTGCACCTTAGGGTCTTGAGTGACCATTTGCCTCTCTCCAGCCTTTGCCATGGGGGTCTGCAACTGGGAGCACAGTGTTAGCTCTGGGTGTCTGGCCTCGCTCCACAGACGGATGCTGTAAGCACTGCTGTGAGGCTGCTGCTGCTGAAAGGGCAATATTGAGCCAATAGACTTAGGACTTTTGTTGTGAAGCCTGATGCTTTAATGCCTTTAAGCACTGGTTTCATCAGTCCCATTATGTATTCATTCACCTTGTGCTTTACAGTCGCAGCATATTTAGGGAAATCAGAGACCCTTTGAGCAGGAGCTAAAATGATCTTAAAACTTTACATTTACTTCTGGGGCCTCTGTACAGCTGGAGTTTAACCCTGCTGAGCTTGGTACAGGCTGATGCCCACAGACACTGTCACAGAGTGAAGCCAGGCAGGTGGTTCTTTATATGGCAGACATCTGGTTTTATCTAGTTTTGCCTCTTGTGTACAGACTGGGTGTATCTAAGCTGAAAATTAAGTTTTCCAGAGCATTGACACCCTTTTCTGTTCTGTGGATTTCTGACTCATGTCAGTGAGCAGACCTTGCCCTATCTGGGGCCTCTAGCTACTTGTCTGGTTCTTGCTTTTTGAAGGTATTTATCATTTTGGGAATCACTTCTTTATCAAATTGAGTTGAAACTGGTTAGGTAGGGCAAGAGATCCAGGATGAACTACAGGAATCGTATAAAGCTGATTTCCTGAAGAAGCTGGACCAAACACTCTTTAAGGTTTGCTTTTTCTTGCAAGCAACTCATAGTATCATTTACTACTATAGGGTTAAGGTTATCACTTAGAGGCATTAGCAGCCACATTACTCACCCAGTGCTGGCTTTGCCTCCTGTTTGCAGAGGCCAAACCATGAAGCACAGTAAGCCAAGCAGGGTGGCTGTGTCCCTCCTGCCTTGGGACCTCCTGCCACTGCAGGGGCTCGCTCCTCTGCCTTAGCCTTGTTGGGGCACTCTGAAGTAGCTGAGATATCCACTGCCAAAAGGTTGAAACTTCCAACAAACCTTAAAGAAGGCCATGTCTCCTGTAGCAGTGATGCCTTGGAACATGGATCCTGCTTTGGAAGTCAGCAGCTGTTTGCCTGTTGGTTTGGTTTTGGCTTTCCCCCAGTTCATCCTGAGCTCCTACCTTGATTTCATGTTATGATCTGCATTCTTTACTAGCTCATCTCACTCCCTCAAAAGGAATATTCTTTAATAGCAGGAGCTATCTATATGTTTTAATAGAAATTAGACCAGAGGATCTAAACCACCAAGATACAGTTTAGATGTAATGACACTGTCCCTTAGGAACTGCACCCTGTTCTCACAAGGATGCCTAAGAATTTCCCTCCCTTTGCTTGTGATAAATCCAGTACCTAAAAAAGCAGTCTATCATTTAAGTCAGCAGATAGTCTCCATTGGTAAGCAAAGAAATAGTTTGTCAAACATCTACATTCTGATTAGAAATAATAATAAAGAAAAAGTATGAGCAGCCTTTCTTTCTTTAAAGACCTTTCTTTCTTTATCTTTCTTTAAAGAAAACCAGTACGTGTAGTATGCTTTTCAGGAATATGAGATAAAATCATTCTGATCTAATCCAGAGAATTCACTGTTTCTTATGGAAGGTACTTGCCGGGTCCTCCATGGTTGCTGTTCTCCAGGTGCATGTGCAGCACAGCACTTTGGGGTCTGGAGCTGGATTGTTTTGACAGCCTCTCCAGGAGGGCAGGAGCTCTCTGAAGACAGGGGCATGTCAAAGTGTCTGCGTGTTATTATCAATAGCATGGAAAGAATTTTCATGTTCTTAAAATAGCTGCACCTCAGGGCTTGTGATAGACATTTCTGAGTGGGTAGTGATGGGGTTTGTGTTTGTTTTAGTGTCTTTTAGCACGTCCTTTAAAGAAACTCACTGTACTTTTGAAGAGACGGTATCTTAACATGAGCATAACTTTGTGCTGTTGCCAAGTGCAGTCTATGGCAGTAAGTGTTCTGTTATGATGAATGGATTTTATATTTAACACAGCCTTGGGAAAATTGTTCCCTTTTTGTGTATTTCTAAAGCTTATAACAATGGATCAATGTAGAAAGAAAATGGTAATTATTAATCTGCTAAAATAATGTATCTTCAGCCACACCAGGGAGTCTCAGTATTCAATTTCAATGTTTGTTTGGGGGAAAACAGGCAAAGTGCTGAGGTTGCAGCATTTGTTTCTGGCTGAACACTCTGCCCACAGCTAAAAGAAGCAGCTGAGGCTCTGGCTGCACAGTCAGAGCTGACAGGAGCTGTATTCTGTGAGCCATTCTCTTTATTTACTTATTTTAACTAACCTGAGTAGAGATTAAGATACAGAGAAGACTAGAACGAGTAAACAATACAGAGCAACGACAAAGTCACCCTGTCTACTCTCTGTCCAGTTTGCCTATGCTGTTACTCCATTTGATGTCCATATTTTTGCCCTGGGCTTGGAGAGAATCAGAACTGCAATGAGTGGAGATTGTGGCTAAGAAAGCCCTTCGCATATTCCAGGTTCTCAGTGCTTAATCTCCTGCACACAGCTAAACCAGCTCCTCAAGAGGTTGCCTTATCAGCAGCTTATTTTACAAGAAGCTGCACTTTCTGCTCAGGCTAATAGTGGGTAGGATGACAATGAGATTTATGGAGGCTGAGGTAGTTTAGTGCTTTGTGCTCACAGACTCAGTGGAGTTCCTGCTCAGAAACCCCTAGGTTATGATCAGCACACAACCATCTTTGTGTGGTGAACAGTCTAATTCCCTTTTCACATACCCCAGAAGGTTGTTGCAGGTGACTGCAGTAGACCCACTGCTCAGTTTTGAGAGATGCTAGACTGTCAGCATAAGCCCAAGCTGGCTTTGCTGGCCTCAGCCATTTGAGAGATGGCAGTGGGGATTATCTAGCACAACCATGCCATTAACTGTGTTGAAGCAGCTATGGTACAGGCCTTGCCATTCGTGTTTCAGGGCTACGTGTAGCTTAAGAACCACAGGCTGACTCCTCGGCAGGCCTGGCAAAGCTGTGAGGTTCCCCCCACAGTAGGGTAAAATGCTATGGATGCTACTCAGCCCAGCTCCTCGCTGCAGGAGCTGCTGCAGGGGCATCAGCGTTGGATTGGGTTGTGCCATCTTTGTGTTCAGCACTTACAACTGCTGTCTCTTGGGATATGTAGACGCTAAAGATTGTTCTGTAGTGACCTATAGGTGTATATGGGACTGTGCAAAGGGTGCGGATTGGCAGAAATGTCTGTGTGCTGTGGCCTAACAATGCACCATGTAATGGTGGGCTCGGCTCTGCTCCACTTTGGCTACACAGTGCCTGGACCAGGAGTACCCCTGCTCAGAGGATGAGCAGCTCACAGTCAGCTCTGCACTTGGCTTCACCAAGGCATCTGCTCCCTCCTTCATCAGTATTCTCAGCACAGGGGCTGCTTTTTATGTCCCAGATTGTTACAGAGGAAAACTGAAGCTACCGCTGTATTTCTGTTGTTTCAGCTGTATGTTTTTGGAGTGCATAGATCCAAATGATAGTTTGGAGCAACAGTGTTAAAGAGCTGCTTCTTCACCTGCTCTGGGAGGACAGCACAGCAGTAGTCAGGCTTGTGCTGTTCTGCTGCATGTGGGGACCACAGGGAAGTATGCGTGATCCACAGCAGTGCTTAGGACTAGAGCAGCTCCATGCTGTTTGTACTGAGCCTTTTGTCTTCATCCCTACATGCTGGGGACCTGCTCCTGACCTCCTTAACCCAGGCTTTCAGTGGGGAATGTCTGGTGGACTTCGATGTAAGCAAGAAAAGCATTTTCCTTAGTATGCTCCAGACTGTTAAACAGGGTCATTTAGACACTTGTGTGTAGTAGCTTTTGGCACAATGCTGTACTTAATGCCTTTTTTTAATGTTTTATTGGATGGCAGTGTTAGTTCGTGGCAAGGCATCTAGGTTGTTGCAGGGAATAGAGACATAAAACTAAGCAAGTGCTATCATTATGACAGCAGCAGCAGTTGCTGCCAGCCATTATTAGTGAGTGAACTTCATCTCAGTAACAAATTGTCCCCTCCTGTGGGCTATGTCAGTAGAAAACACAGTAGATTGTGTTCTTGTTATGTATGCACTATATATGGTGTAGGAAAGAACAGCGGTAGTTTGTTTTACGGTCACATAGCATGTGACTGGGTAATTGTAAGGAAGAAGCTGAAGTCTTGCAGCTTTATTTGAACTTCTTCAAGACTGAATGTGCCTTCCCTTACGCAGAGGCTATGACCCCTATCACACAGGCTGGGAAGGGGGGATGTGGTTTTCTTCTCCTGAAGGGATGGGCCTCCCTTGGTTGCCTCAGTCTCCTGTGAAGCAGACATGCCCCAGACCCAGCTGTGCCAATGAGGAGGCAGCCAGGCTCACAGCTGGCCAGGCAGCGAGGGAGCTCTGGGCACCCACAGCACCGCAGGCAAGTGAGCTAAGCTGCTTGTCAGCATCTTCCCCAAGGAAGCCTTGTGGTCCTGCAGGGAGCCCCAGCCCTGTGTGGTGCACTGAGCATGGCAGACCTTTGTGTTTCTGCAGACCAGGGTGCTTGAGGCTGTGAGGAGCAGCGAAGCTGATGCTGCTTCAGAGGGAAGACGGGGGGGGCTGGGGTGTGATAGCATGGCTGGCTGCAGAGCCCTTTGTGGTCTGCGGGGTGAGGCTGATTTTGCAGGGATTTGAAAAGTGAGGGTGCAGCAATGAGCAGACACCAAATTTTATTGCAGTTTGGATAAATTCATGTCTCTATCTTCACTACATTGCTGCCCCAGTGTCTTAAGTTCTCTATCAAAAATGCATCAGGTGTTTTGCCTAAAGGCTTGACCTTCCTTGGCTAGTTTTCCCATTTGAAACAAGTGAGGAGGAGAGCTAGTAAATGATTTGTCTACCCTACTGCTCAAAGTCTTTTTGGTTCTCTTCTTATTACCCAGTAATTTGCACATGGAGCTCTTCAAGGACTTCACCATCTCTGTCCCGGCTTCACCTGTGTCCTAACTCCAGCAGCAGCTGTGGAAGCTCAAACTCAAATGTCTTTTTATTCAAAAACCTGTTGAGATAGTTCTTTACAAGTCACAGGAGCAAAATTCTGCAGGTTAATCACCACTGTCCCCTTTCTTCCTGACCCCTGGCAGGAGCATGACAGTTTTATACCACTAATAGGTGACAGAATGAGGGTTCATGATAGATTTTCATCTTACCTTAAAAATAATTGCTTCCGTAAGTTCCCTGCTATTAGCCAGAGCAGTTTATGTTACTGTACACTGTGAGAAGAGAATAAAGTTTCAGGTGTGAAGTTTTAGACTTTACTCCTTTGCACTGATGTCCCATTGATTGTGTTCTGCCTGAGCAGCTGCTATAAATGGAGTCCTACGGGGCAAAAAGCCTTCAGTGGTTTCAGCCTGTGCTGGCTTCATTGAATTAACAGCAGCTTACTCCATTGCAGGCTTGGCTCTGGATATTTGCTGAGGGAAGCAATGTTATTCAAGCGCTGAATGTTTGCAACAGCACTAATCTCCCTGTTTGCTTGGTTGGTTTATTTTCTTCTTGAAAGGAAGCAAATGAGACCTTTGACAGTCTTCAATGTGTCGTTTCAGTCAAGTCAGATAAGTCAGTCAAGTATAGACTGCCATTTCCTTTGCTTTCTATTTTAATTAACCTGCTCAATAGCTGATGAGTGGAACTATTGAATGAGCAAGCAGAAAGAAAGGTCCGTGCTTGCTGCCGTGTCACAGCACTGGTGGAGGTGAGAGCAGGGTGAAGCTGGCTGTGAGGTGAGCGGCTGCCCCATTGCTGCCCCTGCCAGGAGAGCAGCCGATTGCCTGCCATGTGGGCAGGAGTCAGGGTCGAGGCAGAGCACGGGGCTGCTGCAGAGCCTCGCAGCAGCGTGCAAGGGGCGAGGTGGCCGCACGGCGAGGAGCAGAGGCGTGTATTGCAACCGGACAGCACACTCCAGTGGTGCGAGGCTGCACTGCTCCTTCGCGCAGGCATCATCCCATAGAACCCCGTAAAGCCCCTTTTATCCAGTCGTCCATTCCCCTGCCTCAGGTGACCACCGTGTCTCTCTTTCAAACAGTATTTAACTAACTCGTGAAAATAAATTCAATTCTTTCTGTTCTTTGCCACCTGTTTGGTCTGAGCTGGTGGAGTGGCAGATATTCCTGTGCTTTTTTTATTGTGTACTGTATAGGCACAGAAAGGAAGAGGCTGGGCCAGGAGAGGGGGCACCAAATAGAGCCTGTTACCCTTTTATTTGTTACTCTTAAGCACGATCTGAGTTTCTGTATTTGTAATCTGTCTTGGACGTGTAGTTCCTATATTTTCCTCTTGTATATTGGTAAAATAATAGAAATGAGTGTTATGCTGTGCCCATCTTCAACCTAATGGGTGCCTTGGCTCCCCTTAATCTTAAACAGCAATTTAGCTGCGTGCTTGAAAAGCATGGCAAGGGCATATTTTTTGTCCTTGATCTAAAAAGGTGGCTGTGTAACATAACCAAGCAGCACCAGGTGCCCCCACGGCAGGTTGTCTCCTGTGGAGCTTCCGGATGGGCAGAAATGTCATATTGCTGCCTTGTTCCAAGTGCTGAGCATGTATAACCTGCAGAGCACGTTTTCGTTTTGATTCTTAGAACTGTTCATCCTGGGCATAGTAGATGCAAGCAAGCAGCATGTGCTGATGAGAAATTCCTTTGGCTACAGGGACAAACCTGATGGTGAAGGTGTTCAGAACTGAAGGCAGAAGGCTTGAGCAACACTTGCATGTTGTCTGGCCATGAGAGGTGTGCTGGTTTTGGCTGGGATAGCGTTAATTTCGTTCATAGCAGTACTATGGGGCTGGTTGGGATTTGTACTGAAAGCAGTGTTGATCACACAGGGTGTGTTTATTAGTGCTGAGCAGTGCTAACAGAGCAAGGCCTTTTCTGCTCCTCACTCACCAGTGAGGAGGCTGAAGGTGCACGAGTTGTTGGGAGGGAACAGAGCCAGGACAGCTGACCCCAACTGACCCAAGGGATATTCCATGCCATATAGCATCATGCTCAGCAGATAAACTAGGGAAGAAGGAGGAAAGGGGGGACATTGGGAGTGATGGAGTTTGTCTTGCTAAGTCACTGTTACCTGTGCTGGAGCCCTGCTGTCCTGGGGATGGCTGAACTCTTGCCTGCCCATGGGATGTGGTGAATGAATCCCTTGTTTTGCTTTGTTTGTGTGCACAGCTTTTGCTTTACCTGTTAAACTGCCTCAACCTATGGGTCTTCTCACTCCCATTCCAGTTGTCTCTCCAATCCCACTGATGGGCAGTACGTGAGCAGCTGTGTGGGGCTAAGGTTAAACCATGACAAGAGGATTGTGCTTATGTACCCCTCAGCTTTTCCCTTCAGGATGCAAAGTCAGATTAAGGTTTACTGATACTTAGTACTCAACAGCAGAAGTTCTATCAAAGGGATACAGACCTTCATGTGGACATGAGGTTGCTTTTGCAATACTGTTATTTGGATAAGTGCTGGAAGGCAATGAAAAGTCTGGTCTTCAGATCTGCTGATCCAGGGGGTTAAATAAATGTGATAAGCTTCCAAAGAAAAAGAAACAAAATGATACACCAGTGATTCAGGAAAATGAGCAAGAAACACACATTTGCAGTAATGGAAATAATGGAGTTTAGTCCCAGTTAATTTAGTCCCAAGTAATCCGCAAAATTACAGCAGGAGTTGTGTTGTAACACATTAAACAGTAAAATGTGAGTAGGGAAGAGTGAAAAAAAGCCTTTTCTGGCTGAGGTAAAATCTGGATGTGGTGACAACTTGGCTGGGAGATGAGGGTTTTGCCCTGACTTCTCTCTTCAGCTGTGGTTTGGTGTTTGGAAGCTATGTGTTCCCTCTGGGCACAGGCATGGTTCTCATTGATAAACAGGCTTTGTTTCCTCTTTGCATGCTGTTGGCTATGTCACAGTTGCAAAAACCTCCAGACTTGTTTAATTGCCAGGCTGAAATGGTGCATTCAGTGGCTCGGAACAAGCTTAAGCTTCCATGAAAAGTGCTGACTGTCAAACTGCCAGTCTTCATTCCACGGAGGTGGCAACAGAGTCTGCTCAGATCAAGCTCTCTGTGGCGTGCAACTGCTTCAATAAATGTTTCATGTTGTCTGCATGATGCTTCTAAAATATAGCCAGTGCTTGGTAACCATTGCGCAGGTAATCAGTAATGGATGGCATTTATAGCAATCAAAGTGTAATTCCTGCTTCCAGGAATGAGGGAGCATCTCATAAACATGATTTATTTCCCAAATTGATGCTCTAACCTGTCTTAGTGTTGTCTTAGTGAACCAGCAAACTACCCTAACGACTTCAAAACAGATGATGAATGACAATACATTTCATGGTAACCCATGATACGGGTTTGGATGCTGCATGTGTTCTACTTGCATGTGACTGCAATTTAACTGAAGTAGAAAAGAGCCTCCTGACTGTACCAGGCTGTGCTGTACCCTCAGCAGCTATTGATGCTGTCACGCTTGTGCCACACGGTGGTGGTAGAGCCCAGTGGAGCTGATCTCTGGAGATGTCCCGTTGCTGTGCAGGCATGCTGCCGGCCCGAGGGCTTTCTGGTTCCTTGTGTGTTTTGGCTCTTAATCTGTAAATGGACCATGGTGCTTGCTGTCTTTGGAGGCGTGCTCTAGCATGTATGAACACAAAGTATAGAATTGGTGGATTTTCCTATGTGTTAGTGTTCTTGCTCCAATTTCCATTAAAAGAAAAAAAAAAGCCTTACATGAAATGCTTTATTTTTGATGAAGCTGTCAACATCATTCCTGCTTCATGTGGAAAGAAATCCTCAACCTCAACATAGGCACAGCACTTTGTTTGTTTGGAGACAATCACAGAGCCATCAGGGCTGAAGGGCCCGCTGGAGATCTCCCAGTGCCAGGGTAGGGCCACCCAGAGCAGGGCACACAGGAACGTGTCCAGGTGGGTTTGGGATGTCTCCATAGAGGGAGATCCCACAGCCCCTCTGGGCAGCCTGTGCCAGGGCTCTGACACCCTCAGTGGAAAGAAGTTCTTGTTCGTGTTGTGATGAAACTGGTTGTGTTTCAGTTCATGGCCATTGCTCCTTGTCCTGGCACTGGGCACCACTGAAAAGGGGCTGGCACCATCCTCCTGGCACCTGCCTCTGGGATACTGATCCCATTGATGAGGTCCCCTCTCAGTCTGCTCTTCTCCACACTGAACAGGCCCAGCTCCAGCAATCTCTCCTCATTAAGAGAGGTGCTACAGGCCCTGATCATCTTTGTGGCCTCCACTGGACCCTTTCCAGTAGCTTCTTCTCTTTCCTATCCTGAGGAGCCCTGAACTGGACACACTACTCCAGATATGGCCTCACCAGGGTCAAGTAGAAGGGAAGGGTCAGAGCCTTGTTCTGCAGCTTGTGGTCCTTCACTATGTGTGGACTACACAGGACTGTGAAGCTGTATGAATGCCTCCAGGACAAAATCCAAAAGGATTTCTTGCATATTGACTTTTGACATTCTTTCTCCTATGAATCTCAGTACTGAGCTAACTGCTCCTGTGCAACCTAAGGAGAGGGAGAGCTTAGCATTGGGGCTCCAGCTTGTCTCTAGTAGGTCTCTCTTCTGTGCCTTAAAATGAGAGGGTACCAAGGAAATGAGGGGGAAAAGAGAGTGTGTATGTGGTGACAGGCAAACCTTACACAGGGGACAGTCCCTGGCAGGTACAGAAGAAATAGCTTCTCTCTTCCCATTACCCTCACGCCACAAGCCCTGAGCTCTATGCAAGGAAGAGGCATCCCCTCAGCTTTTCTGTAACAGAACAGCAGAATAACAGCTCCATCTCCGGGGAAAGTTGATTTGAACTACAAAGCTGTTGGGGGCTTTGGGGGTAAATGTGTTTATCTGCAGCTTTTGCAACTGTAATCCCCCAGTAATCCCCTGCTTTTCCACTTCATGTGGAAGGGGACAGAGCTCAGCAGCAAGGGGCACTTCCAAAAACCTCATGTGTGTATGTTCCCCACTGCTTTTATTCAGCTTCAGCAGCATTACCAAGGGCATTTCATATCGCCCTGCTTATCGTAAAACCAACGGTGAGTTCAGCTTCAGCCCTTATTCCCCAGTGCTTTGGTTGCCTTTCAAGTATTCACAGTGCTGGTATCACCTGAGCAATACAAATGCTGGCAGGGTCTATCTGTCCCAGGGACCCACGTCCCTCACTGCAGTGCAGTGGATGTGGAGGCTGTTGAGAAACGCTGGTAAGGCCATTTGATGCCCAGCCTGCCAGACTCCTGACCCTCACCAAGCTGCCCTCAGTGCTCTGCTTTCTCCTGCCAGTTGAACCAACCAGCAGCCCTCTGTATTTGGCTGGTATGTATGTAAAGCTGCTGGTACAAGATAATGGGGTTGGGGTGGTGAGGAATAACTGCTTGCAATCTTGCAGGAATACCTTTTCCACAATGTCAAATGTGGCCATTAAGCAGCATTGCAACCCTCTCCATGCCCTGCTCGAGGTAAACAGATTGACTGTACATTTTTATGGCAGCATCTGCAGAATTTCTCCCTTAGTGAATAACATGGGTAATAGCAAGCATTCTCGTTCAAAAAAAGCTTTGC
This sequence comes from Agapornis canus, assembly GCA_036873685.1. Classification (NCBI taxonomy): domain Eukaryota; kingdom Metazoa; phylum Chordata; class Aves; order Psittaciformes; family Psittacidae; genus Agapornis; species Agapornis canus. Next base: position 5,687 of record JBAFWW010053689.1, on the reverse strand, counting down.
AAAAGCATGCACACTATCTAAATAGGGAGGAGGGCTGCCATGAAGACAGGTTGGGTCCTTCTGTGAGATGACAGCATGGCAGGAGCTGGAATAGTCAATGGTCCCAAACCTCAGCTCTGCACTACTTCATCTATTACTTTGGAAATAAGCCCTGCCCTGTTGGCTAAATAGGACAGACATGAGGGTGGGATTTTCCCAAGCAGGCTATAGGTTTTCACTCTTATTCCATAGATGTAGAAACTGAGGGACAGAGCAAAGCAAATGAGCCCATGGCCACAAAGGAAATCTTTGCCAATGCTGGGTGTTTCTCTAAGGAAAAGAGCCAAACCTTGCAGCCAGGCTTAGGAGCATTTAATATTCTTTGTTTGGCTCTTGCTGGGTATGCGTGGGTAAGAGAACAGCATGCTGCACTGTGGTGCATTTGTTATAATGAATATTAACTATTATACACTCAAGGTCTGATTTTTAAGATTTTGAGCTTGCAAGAGAGCATATTAGTCAGAAAACTCTGCTGCCTCCCTCATATCTAATTTGCCTGCAGCAATGGATCAAGTTGAGAATAAGTGATTCTTTATCTACATGGGTTTTGTTTATTATCTTTCCCCATTAATTGCTTTTTTCACCCTCTTCCTTCAATAACAAAACTTGAATGAGAAATAACAGAATTAAGAAGCACTCCCATAGTCAGATACAGCGATACATTTGAGGGTGTTATTAGTTTAAGACTTACTCACCAGCAAAAGAGCTGTCTCAATGCCTGTGGTGTGCTACGTCTTTGAATTCATTTTCAGGCTCTGCAGCGTGGAGCTCTTGGAGCAGAGCTGGGCAAGAATCATTCCACCAGCTTTGTGGACTTGGGTGATATTTACAGGCAATGAATGACATTCTGGGTATGTAAGTTTATAGTTTAGTCAGCAGTGCTGTCTTAAGGATTTCTGAGCACCAGCTGAGCCCTGTACAGTCTGCCCTGTGTGTTTCTGGAGCTTAGTTTCTTGGTAGAAAAGTAAAAGCAACCTGGTAAGTAGCAGTTGCTGTAAGTGGCATACTCTGGTATCCCAGATAACTACACAGAATTACTCTGTTCTTCCTGGTGCCAGAATTGCCTGTGTAAAGAACTCTTGCTTGAGTCTGAATGATGTCCTTCAGAGTCTTTTGGATAAGCTATCATTCACCTGAAAACAAGTGACAACAATTCCCATCAAAATTCAGTAGATCTGCCTCAGCTCTTTCTGATCTCTGTAGCCATAGCTTTGAGCCTTTAGCAAGCTCACCTCTGCTCAAGCATTGCGATAAAAGCAAATGCTCTGGTTTCTCTATTAGTGGTAGGGAATTAAAGGGGTCACAGAGAAATTGCATTCCTGAGGTGGACAGCCTGGTCCTGCCTGGCTCTTTGGCATTTGTCCTGTGTCCTGGGAAATCCTCTGGTCTTATAGCCATAATTCTCCTGTTGCTTCAGGCTCCAAAGCAGCTGTTGTCCAGATCTTTGCCCATTTGGCCTTAGCCTAACCCTGCTTCTGGCATGCTGACCTAACTTGTGAAAGCAGTCTGTGTTTGGGACAGTGCTGACACTCTTTCTCAGGGTGCAAGTTCTCATAATTCTCCTTCTTTTTGCTTTCGAAACAAAATAAATTGCATCCAACAAAGGGTACCTTAATTTTGGCTTAGACAATCAGCATGAGGAATAAGTGGGTGTAATGCATAACAACTAAGCTACTTCTTAAAGCAATTCAAATGTCATTTACTGCCTGTTCTCTATAGATAAAGCCTAAGCCTGGGGCTTGCAAACCCTCTTGCCCATTTTCACAGAAACCTTGCAGTGCAGAACTTGCTTCATGTCCTTTTAACTGTGTAATCCTTGAAGTGTTTTTTCTTGGCCACAACTGCTGCCATACCAGGCTAGCCCAAAAGCCCATTAGACTCTGTAGCCTTAGGCAGTGTGAGTATCAGGTGCCAAGGAAAGGTTGTCAGAACACGGCAAGCATATCCAGGAACTTCCTTAAATAACTTCCTCATCTCTGGAGTTCTGTAACCGGGACATGTCTTGAACTCTTAAAAATAAGACCTGTGAATTTAATGAGACTTCATGGATTATATCTTTATCTATTTATTTATTTATTTTGTCCATGATGTGGTTTGGGGTTTTTTTGACACTATGAATTTATAACCTGGCGAAGGATTTCCCCAGCTTTATTATGTGTTACCCAGTGAAATGCCTTCCCTGGGCTCAGTCTCCAGTCACAAGAGGTTATTTGATGGCTTTTTCTAGCTGCAAATATTTCTTTGGGTAACTTCTGTAGTCAGAGCTGAGAGTGTCACCCTCCTCCCATAAGGTGGTCCTTGACACTTCTGGTGGGATTTTACTACATTGGCAGCAGCAGTGCTGGGGAACAGTAACCAAAGTTTCGGAGGGTTAGTGAGCTGAAAGCCAAGTGCAAACCTTTTCCATTTCACCTCTTTCTGAGCAAGGCTTAGATGAGACTGCATTGTGCTTCTCCTGGGGAGAGAAGGGAGCTGGGCTGCATCCTAACTGCATGCCAGGTAGCATATGTGTGCCTGCGGGGAGCACGCTTCAGTACCTGCCTCTCCATCCCTGCTAGGAGTGGGCCTCCCAGTCTCAAACATTCCCAGGGAAGAGGAGATCAAGGAGCTGTTGGTACAGCTGCCTTTTTCAGTTGGATTTCTCCCTCTTAGCTGTCCTCAGCATGGGAGTTGGGAATTTCTCTGGCTCGGGTCTGTAAGGCAGGTAACAGTGCTCTCTGCTGTCTGCATGCTGTATGTCATCCTGATGCAAGGAAGAGGGTGTCCTTCCACACAAGCTGAGGTACCCTGGAAGATGCTTCAACAGCACCAGACCGTGCTCTTTAGGGCAAAGGCTCTGAGTTTAGGTGTTGGTTACAACAGAGCAATGATATTTTCTTTTCAGCCTTCTAGGAAGTAAGTATTTGTGACAGGTCACTTTGTGGTTTGAACAGGGAACAGAAGGTGGCATGGGGAAAGGGTATTGAAAGGCTGACCATAATTTAAAATAATTTACGTCTAATATAAATTATAAATTTAATATAAAAAAGAACAAAGGCGTGAGTATATTTCAGTACAGGCACGCTTCAAACCACGTAATTCAATGCACTCACTGTTACAAGCCCTCTGGTCTCCACACCAAGGGGTGATCGCTGCTGTTGAAGCCAGCGGGCTGGCTGTGAGGCCAGCTCCAGGCACATCCTGTGCCAGAGTCGTGGGGACCTGGAGCTGCCCATCGTCACCAACGGGTGACAGGCTGGGGGTCTGCTGGGACAGGGCCTTCCTACGGCTGTGCCCTTACCAGCGCCGGCTGCCGGCACCGTGTGGGTGCCTACAGCAGAGAGTAGTGTTACCTGTGTCTGCGCTGCTGCAAACAGATCGCTCCCAAATGATGGGTGTATTTACTTTGCTGGATCCAAGCTGAGGTGGAGTTGTTAAATATTTGTAGCAGGCACATATATGTATCTGTGCTGCTTTACCGAAAGTGGTTTTCCCTTGAGGCAAAAATACAACTCATTAGCACTCTCTGTACCACAGTGCTAATTATTTAGCTTGCAAAGCTTGCCAGGCTGCTGATTTCCCGAGAGCATTCCTCAGTCATCGTTCCTGCAGTTGCTTCCCTGCTAGCACTCTGTCTGATCGCTTTATTCTTGGCAAAATATTAGTTCTTCAAATGTCACACCTCTCACAGAAACGGCTTTCCCCTCCTGGCGCTGCCTCCCTGGGATCAGGTATGCCCCAGAACCAGGCTAGAGACACCATGTCATTGCTGTGCCCAGCTGCTCAGCACCCCTGCTGGGCAGCAATGGGATCTCCACCCTGGCTGACAGAGGAAGAAACAGGAAAGCTGAGAGACAACTTTAAAGAAGTAATATAAAAAGCAAGTCAAACCAGCGTAATGGGTGGCTTAGAAATGGGTTTTCTAGTTCTGCATATTGAGATTTCTCAGGTTTTGAAGGGTCGTGCTTATATGTGGAGGCTGGATCTATTCTGTGTCCTGTCTCACCTCTGATTTCAAGCAGACACTGCGGTGTGGCCTATGCTGCTGGACACGCAGATGTGGGGTGTGCAGTACTGGGAATAACTACGCCTTATTGCTCCCTCTCACCTCTGAATATCGGATAGTCAGCAGCATCTCCTGAACGGTGGGACTTGATGGTCTTAGAGGTGTTTTCCAACCTAATTCTATAAATTCTATAAAAGAGAACAGACTGTCAGCTCTTGGTCAGATCAAGTGCAGCAACCCATTGCTTGGCAGTCTGGGGACCTGGTTTGTATTTTGGTTTTGAACTTCCTAAATCATTCCCAGGTGTGATTTCCCTGTACCTGGTAGTTTCCTTGGAAGCAATATTGTCTGAGGGCTGAGGGAAGAGTTTGTACAAAGCCACTAAAGATTTCTGTGGGATGTTTTAATGCCCCAAGTCAGGCATCAGGTAGGAAAGGATGGAATATAATCTGTGGGGAGGGTGTCCCCAGATTCCTCTCTGTAGATTGCTTCAGCATTATGTGAGCACACTGTACATGTTCATTGCCCAGTTCAGGGGTAGCGCTGATTTTTGTGTGCAGAAAGTGAGTATCTCATTTGATAAGAAGTTTTAGGACTTGCCTTTCAGGTTACAGAAAATGAGCTCAGTGGCTCTTTCCCAGTCCTTACCAAAGTCACACCGAGCCAGCTTGTAGTGCTGAAGATCCTGTGGACATTTGGGGTTTTCCTCGTACAAGCCTGCAAACAGTGTGTTGAAGGACAGGATCGAGTAAAGGCCGATAACTTGTTTCATTTGCTTGCACTGCTAGCATTTAGAATTTCAAATGTATTTTGACTCCCTTTTCTGCTCCTATTTTTAGTTTTTAAGGTGTAAGATCACTTTTTAAACCAACTTTGCTTATGCAGAGGTTTTCTTTGTATGTTCTTGTCTTGCTTTCCCCCTTTTGGTCCTTCCCCTCTCTTTTTTTATCACTTTTTGTTTAAAAAATTGCTGCTTGTGAAACTAAGGTAATTCTCCCCAAAGGTGGCATCATGTTCTGAGCATTTTCATTGAATACTGTTTATCAACCATAATTACACAGTTGTGTATTTCTCTCTCTGATGACATGATTACTCAGTTCACATTTAAAAGCTGCATTTTAAACACTGTGCTGCTTAAAGAGGAAGAGAAATTCAAATGAGAAATAAAAAAAGAATTCAAAAACACTGGTGCAGATGAACTTGGGAACATTGTTCAAGGCATTTCTACTCTGCTAGCGAGATACTTGCGCTATACACCTGTGGTATCAAGTCAGCCCACCACATAGAGTTAAGATGCAGATTGGTTTGTAGGGTATGTTATCATGGGATTATACAGCTCCTGGTGCTGGAAGTGCCTTGTTCCTGGCATGCTGCTGTTCATTTTGCCACTGCATGGTCTAGTTCCAATTCACTATAACGATGCCTTCATGCTAACAACCAGTTGCTGCTTCTTGTGCCAATTCTTATGCTCCTAAAATCCAATGTTCCACTTCCTCTGCTTTAGTTCAGCTCCCACTTGGTCTGGTTGAGCTCCTCCTCTGCTCTGTTCTTCCACTGCCCTTTTGCTTTCCCATGTATTCACAGAATCATAGAATAGTTAGGGTTGGAGTGGAGGGGCTCTTCATTAGGGACTGTAGTGACAGGACAAGGGGGAACGGGTTCA